>LPNX010737694.1:835065-927791 GCA_001517045.1 Pseudotsuga menziesii
TCAAACCCAACCGCCATGTGATTTGTATAAATATAGGCATTTGCATTGGAATAATAATCGAATCGGGAGTTATTACCAACATGAACAATGGAAACTTCACGCATCTATTAGCCGTAAACAGGAAATGAAACATAGAAATGACATGAACAGGGCCTAACCAAGGGACAACGTAACCGAAGCGCAGAGGAGAAGCTAGGCCTTCCTGATGGATTTGGCCTCATCCTCGTTGGCCTTACTTGCTTCCTCGCCATTGTTGCCCTTGATGTCCCTTTGAAAAGGAGGCTCTGAGAGCTGCATAAGATTTTTCATATGTACTAGTCCTTTCTCAGCGTCCTCTTTGAAGGTACTGACCGTGATCCTCACCAGATCCCGGAGAGTGTCACTGTCCAAGCCAAAGTTGCTCTCATAATGGCACACCATCCAAACCATGCATTTTTTGTTTTTCAAGTTATGAAAAAAAATTAAAATCGTGTGGGGGTGTTTGGACGTACCCCTTTTTGTAAGGAGGACGCCTAGATTCCCCCACCTCTCTGAGATGTTGCTTGTGCGTTTCCTCAAGTTTCCAGGAAAATGAGATGTGGAGAAACGTTTCCCAAAAAGTCCCTAAGCCCCTGAGGCATGGGAAACGAGAAAAGCATGCCCCGAACCTGGGGATGCGTCCCCATGGAACACTGAAATTAACATTTTAAAAACGGATGGAGTGCCTTATATACTGGACAGACTTTCCCTCGGGAGGGGAGCCTGTCCACTGCACACCGTTGGATGAGAATACTGGACAGACTTTCCCTCGGGAGGGGAGCCTGTCCAATGCACACCGTCGGATTTTTCATCCAACGGTGTGCATTGGACAGGCTCCCCTCCCGAGGGAAAGTCTATCCAGTATATAAAGATTGCCTTTTAAAAACTGCCTTGATGGTTATTTTTGCTTTTCCGACTTGACCATATCTTTTCGACATTGGAAATCGGATCCGCACAAGGGATCCCTAACAAAACAACCTCGACATACTTGTTTGAATGTCTGAATCTTGAGTTACCTAACGTCGGCACGTCAGGCCTCCGACATCGGCACAGGCTGAACAACATTAACAATGTCCTTTTCTATGCCGACGTCGGCATCACCACCTCGAAACCGGCGGTAATTTACATACACTGGGCGTTATCACCCTCCGACTCTGAAGTAGGAAGTCAGAGCGAAACCACAACTCCACAAATCAACCTCTGATTTCGACCTCGGCATTGCCGCTTCGGCATCGGTACCATAGGTTCTCCTCCGATGTGGTTTCCATTGCATCAAAACTTAATGGAAAACATCCGAAAACACCTCCAAGGAGTCTGACAGGCTTTGACCGTCTGGAAAAAGAGGTTAACATAAGGTTTAGGCATGTGTCAAGTCACTAAATGATCGGTTCAACACATAATCGTAGTGTGGTTGAGAAAAACGACTAAGTCAAAAACATAATGGCATAGAGCTAACTATTGGAAATTCAGACAAGACTTTCAATCTTAGAATTCATTCACAATACAGCTGTGGAACGACATTATAATTAAACATTAATTCTGTAACATTCATATGAATACCGGCTGTTACAGTGAGGAATGATTTACAAGACTTCTATAAATCAGGCAAGAATTCCACTATCAGAACTAACAACTTCCTTCTGGAACTAGGTAATTAAAATTAAGAGATTATCTTCCTTTACCATGCAGTATCCTTAATGAAGACATTCTAGCCCAAACAAACAATCCGAGCACATCTTCCCTTATTATTTTATTATGGAATGACCTTAACACTAAATTGTAATTCAGGCACTTAATACATTTATCCAGACAAAGGAATGTCAATGACCAAAATGTAAAGTTTAAATATGATAAGCGATTTACCAAACTTTCATACTATCAGACTATCACAATCATTTATTCAAAATTCTCGTTAAACATCCTTTGGAATTCCATTGACTTAACTGTTAATAACCAACCAAGGAATATAATCATTCAATCAATTAGAGTGTGAACACACACATTGAAATAGAGTCATATTATATTTCCCATTCAGAACATTTTGTCTATCTAATAATTAATCATTCAATTAATCGACAGTCAACATGAACAACATATACATTATGTTTTTTTTTTTACATAACAATATATATATATATATATATTCAAGGCAAAGTTAATACTAAGCTTTAGGCACTTATCTGAATTGAAGATAACTGGCAACTGGCTTTGTGGCAGGCACGCACCACCTAACCTTAAGCAATTCTGCTCATATATCTCTTAGCAGAAACACCACCCCTGAGCTGAGACTCATGCACTCACTAGCCAGACTACTCACCAGTCCCAGGGTTCTCAAATTTTTCACTTGACAATCAAGATAATTGACTCAATACCAATTCCATGTCAAACAGTGCAATTCATCCCCTTAGCTTCCTTTTGTCGGCACAACAATAAGACACATCACTGTTTACAGTGCTCAGAATTCCACCAAGTTAACTGCATGCACTATTTGCCATTTCACTGTAGGAACCAGAGGCAAATATGGACACGGCTACAATAACAAATACATTAAATTTTGACTCACAGGTTCAGGTTTGAACTATTAGGTTTCAACCAGCCCAACAACCACTGCATAATAGTCAAAGGTAAGGTTCGTTCAAGTTCCAGACATAATTCTACAGTTTAACCAGCGATTCGAGTTATCCTTCTTGCCTCTTTCCCATTTCACTCAGCAAAATTCATCGCTTCCCTCTCTGTTTCAGATTCATTTTTCTTCTTTTTCCTCTGCGTCGTTTTTCCCTCCTAGCACGATTCCTTCTTTTGCATGACACCTTTTTTTCCATGAACTACATGTCATATTTAATTAATTTCCCCTTAATCACCTTTTAACACTCAGTTAACTCTTAAATCAGGTTTAAGGTTAATTAAGGATGTTTAGGCTCACTTAAAGACATAAAGCCTTATTTTAGTTAATCAAGGTTGTAATAGGGTCATAACATAACCCCCTAGGCTATCTACAACCCCCTTATTACCATCTTTCTAGTGAATGCATGAGTCTTCGATCTTCTTAGCGTTCTGCCTCACTGCCAATTGTAGATATTTTTATTAATAATTATAAAGATACAATAAGTTTCAACCTTTAAGGCATTTATAATCAATTAATTACATAATACATCATCAGACTAGGGTTTCAGGCTAAGAGTGTTACAACATCAGTCAACAAGGTTAATTGTGTGGTCATACTGCCTATTTCATTTTGCCTTCTCAAGTCGTAGAAAATTCTTGCTTCAATCTAGGTTATGGTCAAGATCTTGAATGCATGGAACTTTGGTTTAATCCATGTCTTGTCTACTAGCCACTGCAATTGTGGCCTTTTTTTTTATGTTACATGATCAACAGTTCATTGCCTTTTGTTATATAATTGACAGTTCATTTTGTCTTTTGTTATATGATTGACAATTCATTTTGTCTTTTGTTATATGATTGACAACTATTTTCTTTACTGTATACTGCAATTGGTTGAGCATTGTCTTTTTTAGGCACCATTTTCATTCTGTTTAGTTTCAAGTTTCAACAGTAGCTCAATTAACACAATAATCAATCGACATTCTAAAAATAGGTCCTCTCGCTTTCATGTGGTCTTTTGAGACTAGCAAGCCTGTATGTGCTGTGATGCTTTTAGTACTTACTGCATTATATGGTTTTTAACTGTAATGCATGCCATGCATATTTATACTGTCCACATGTGACATGGTAGATATAGGTAATATAGAAATGTTCGAATATTCATTGCATATATTGTGCCCATAGCAGTCATGCATTCATGTGATCTGATCTTTTGATACTAGCAAGCCTGTATGTGTTGTTATGGTTGTTTAGTATTTACTGCATTATATGGTTTTTAACAGTAATGCATGCCATGCATATCTATACTATCCACATGTGACATGGTAGATATAGGTAATATATAAATGCTTACATATTCATTGCATATATTGCGCCCATAGCAGAGTCATCATTTAAATGTAAGCCATTATTTCATTTCATGTATTAGAAAATGACATTTGTACTTATTTCATCCTTGTATTTCGTTCAAAAACTATTATCCTTTCTTTTTTTATGCCCAAAACCTGACACACTTTTGATGCATGTAACTTTGATTACTAATTTTAATTTTTGATATGGACTTTGTTCAGCAAAACGTTACCTGTGGAGGAGATACTGACAATTAAAATAAAGCCTGGTTGGAAGAAGGGGACAAAGATTACATTCCCTGAGAAAGGACACGAGGAGCCTAATGTGGTTCCTGCAGACCTTATTTTTGTTGTTGATGAGAAGCCACATGATGTATACAAGAGGGATGGTAATGATCTAGTTGTTACACAAAAGATATCTCTCAATGAAGCTCTCACAGGTTACACTGTTAATTTGACCACTCTAGATGGCAGGAACCTGAATATTCCAATCAATGATGTGATAAAGCCTGGTTATGAGAAAGTAGTTCCCAATGAGGGAATGCCCCTCACGAAGGAACCTGGAAAGAAGGGAAACCTAAGAATCAAATTTGATATCAAATTTCCAAGCAGATTAACTGCTGAGCAGAAATTAGGCATGAAGAAGATATTAACAGGCTAGGTTGGATTGTCAAATCTTTGATGTTTGAAAATAATGATAAATCTTGTTAAGCTGTTCCAGAGCTGGGAGAGAGAGGGGAGCCCATAACTTCAAGAGAAAAGCTATTGTCATGTTAGGAAATTGAATGGAATGGTACTTACTTTCAATACATGTCATGGAATTGAAGGGAGAAGTTAATCTTATGGTACGTGGGGCTTATATTTATAACCTATTTCATCCTGAGGTAAACTAGCTTCCATTCCTAACAAGGGAGGGAGTCTCTAATTTGTAAAATGTAGTGGCTAGAAGATCTGTGCTGGCCGTAAGTTGTACAGTCTAGTATAGGATGCAACATTCTGCTCTCCTAGAGTGGTTAGCAAATATTGGATAACATAATGCACTTTGGTTTCTATTATAGCTTAAATAATAGATCATCCAAGCATACTTGCTTCCTGGAATACGCTAAAGTTGTTTTCCTTCTGTAAAAGTTGAGAATGTCAAAGTTTGATAAAAATATGTTATTATATTATGACTCATGAATTGGGTTCCAAGTTTGTGGCCTTCTTGTGCAGTGGATTCTTTTCCATTGATTTATATTCAATGTAAATTATATCTGAGTTGAAAAGATGACATTTTCTCGGTGGATTGTATTGTTAGGCAACCCAGTGATTACTGTGAACAGTGAAATTTTGATGCTTAAAGATGCGAGGAAAAAATAAATTTCCTGACATCAATGAATATGGACACTTATGATCTATCACTTCTAAGTATTTCCATGTGTATATTTCCTAGTAGCTGGGGTCTCACAACCAGCCATTAGAATTGTGGAGCCATGTTCTACTACTTCGAAGAGGTTAAAGGATTAGGTTTATTCTCTTTCAAGTGTGATTGGGATTCACCAGTGCTTGCCAGAAGAACTTAGAAAACCCAAGCAAGTTCTGTGTAGAACATAATGGGCTGGGGTTTTCTAAACTTAGAAATCACAAGCAATGAGATGGGAAAAAGTAGAGAACATAACAACAATGATAAAACAGAAAAGCGCAGGTTACAGCTATTTTTTTTTTTTCAGAGGAAAAAATACCAGTCTTTGATATTCATAAGAATCAAAAAGACATCTTATACAAAATACATGCAATAGACTGAACCATACAACTCCCATCCAAACAGCAATAATGAGTAAGTCAGATCAATCAGCCCAGTCTAAAGTAATCAGCAAAAAGCCTGATTAATATGCAGGCTTTCTCATCATTCCTGGACGAACCAGGTCAGAAATATTCGTAAGTATTCTGAGGTGCCCTTTAAACATACAGTCCAGGGGTGCATCAATATAAGCTAGCAGATAGTCATACAAAAAATCAGACAAAGATATTCATAATACCAAACAATACCCATGCTGAAAATAAGCATGTAATGAGCCATCAGAAAACCATGATAAATGAGACCATCAAAATAGAGTAAAGTGACCTTCTCCAATGATCAAATCATCCCAAGATTCCATGAAATAGCCCTTACCCATTTCCAAATTGAGAGCTTTTTTTGATAAACTATTTACTTCGACATTTAGACATGTATGCACCTCTCTCTGTATTAGACGTATTGGCAAGTAGTGAAGAATAAATTAAACTAAGCGTATATTATCGGATATCCTTACTTTATGATATTTGGAATGATATTGAGTTCTATTTTGCATCTTTCTGGGATTTGTCTGTATGTTTAGTGTGCATTATCCCATCTTTTTATCTTTCAACCTTTTAGAGAACGACAGTAGACTCTAGAGTAGTTGGAGTCACAGATGCTTGCAAATATTTAAATTTGAATTTTATGGTGTTGATTTCCTATGAAGATCGCTTGACAAGAGTACAGGTAATTACTGAATATATAGAATTTGATTTCTACTTATTAATGGCACAATTACAAATCAGAAAATATGCTGTTAAAAACTGCCTTTAAAAAATACAGTGAAAACTAAAGTAATGGCCATTAGGCCCTTTATTACTTTAGCTCCTTCCCGAGATAGCTTTCCTCCATTCTTGAATTTGAGAGGAGCACCACATATGTTCAAGCCATATGTTGCCATCCACAAACAACGCATCTGATTCCCCACAGAAATAAACTCAACGAAGCAAACTGTAGGAAAATAAATCTTACTCGTGTAACCTTACACTGATAGATAGAAACACGTCACTGCTTTTTAGTATTTACAAATTCCCTTAAATACACGGCATGTTTATGATCCATACAATTACGAAAACTCTGGATGTTCTTTATACTATGTAAAAAACTCTTTTCAAGGTATATTTTTTGAATTTTTACGGTTTTGTCATCCTTTAGTTTTATTACTAAAGTGATTGTGCAAGGTTAGGTTGACTTAGACTTGCAAAATATCAGGGGCTTTAAAGATTTTGAAAATAAAGGAAATCAAATAGAAAAAAAACTACAAACGTTTAATAAGAGAATTAAATGACTTATAAGCATCATACTATTTAGCAAACGGGTATATGAATGATGCAGAAGAGGTTTTTGATTTAGAGGTAAGCAGTATTTTTCTGTAGAGGTGCAACAAAGCTTACAATGATATTGGAAGACATTATAGTACCAATGTCAAAAATGTAATGGCCTAACTGGCAAGAAGTAAAGGCCTAATCCATTGGGCCAGCTTTTCAAGTGGAAATTTTTTGTTGAAAGTGTAACAGTGTTAGAGAGGCGTCCCAATGTTTTCAAGTTGTGTGTGCATGCCTCCCGAGGTCCACATTGTTTTGGCGTTTCACACCACTGATATTAGTTTTGTTTAAGTTCGCTGTCGTATGGAAGAAGAGCAGTGTGGCTGAAGTTTTTCTTAATCCATTGTTTCACCATCTGTCAAATTGATAACACATTTTTTCATTGTTTCTACGATTTTGAGTTGCATTTTCCTCTATTATCAATTGTACATATCAGGCCTCTTATCACCAGCGATTAACACTGTTGAAACCAAACAGCATTCTATTCTGATTCTAGAATCTCATTAAAGTTGAAAGCGTTTGGTTGTTTTAATTGGTTCCAAACAGCATTCTGTTCTGATTCTAGAATCTCATTAAAGTTGAAAGCGTTTGGCAGTATTCGTTAATTGGTTCTGGTTGCAGAGCAAACCTGCCTTTTGAAGACAGATACAAATATCTTTGAATTGAATATGTTTATTGCATCCTTAAGTGGTTCACAGCCTAGTATGAAGTAGATGTTGTCATCTCTTATTATATTATTATACTTGACAAAATATACTTGTCATAAGGCACAATACTTGCTAAGGTTTCAGAAATGAGGTAGCAAGTGAAGTGGGCCTGATTGTGGGGAAAACTTAACAGTTAAATGCACTTGAGCCAAAGGAGTCTTGAGATGGATGATCTCTTGAAAAGCCTTAGTTATCAGGTGTGAGCCTTGGAAGTGATGATTGATGTATGCAATTCATTTCACAACTCTCAATCCTGCTTCTTCACTCGTGTGAGCATCACCTGATGCAATGAGTGCAAAGTGGATTATTGAAAACCATTCTTAAATTGGTCAGTTGTGACTATACTCATAGGATATGGGCCATAGATTAATGACTTACGCCACACAGATAATTCCAAAAATGATATATCATATGTTGGATTGCAAAAACCCCTATACTTAAATAAGAAGAGTCAATGGAGCTCTAACTAAATAGTTCATAAGTTACAATACTTGTTAAGTGTTTGCAAGTAGGGTAGCAAACTAAGTGGGCTTGGTTGTGGGGAAAACTCCATAGTTAAGCGTCCTTGACATAGAGAGTCTTGAGATGGGTGACCTCTCGAGAAGTCTTGGTTACTAGGTGCAAGCCTTGGAAATGATGATTGATGCTATGTGATTCATTTCTCTAGTCTCAATCCTATTTCTTCACCCTTGTGAGCATCACTCGATATAATGAGTGCTAATTGGAATAGTCAAAACCACAAGTAACCGGTCAGATGCAACTATACACATAGGATATGGCTCAGAACTCAATAACTTACACTACACAGATATCCCAAAAATGATATATCATATGTCAGACTACGAAAACCTTTATACTTAAATAAAAAGAGTCGAGAGAGCTCTAACTGAATAGTTCTCAAGACAATACTTGCTATGGTTTTGCAAATGCGGTAGCAAGCTAAGTGGGCTTGGTTGTGGGGAAAGCTCCACGGTTAAGCACACTTGAGGCAAAGGAGTCTTGGGATGGGTGACCTTCGGGGAAGTCTTGGTTACCGGTTGCAAGCTCGAAAGTGATGATTAATGCTATGTGATACATTTCATTAGTCTCAATCTCGTTCCTTCACCTTTGTGAGCATCACCTTATGTAATGAGTGCTAAGTGGATTATTCAAAACCATGAGAAATTAGCTGGTTGCGACTATGCTCATGGAATATGGGTCATAGCTTAATGACTTACACTATGATCCCAAAAATGATATGTCTTATGTTGGATTGCAAAAACCCCTATACTCTAAAATACAAATAAAAATAAATAAAAAATGAATGTTGGCTAAATTAATTATATTTAAACCTTTTAGATATTACATTTTTATTAAAGCTTGGTGGGTTAGCTCAAGTGGTTGAGAGTTGTTTATGCTAGCAGAAGGTCTTGTGGTCAAATCCTCGGGTGGCTATGCCAAGGCCTCACTTGATGTCCCCACTGGGTTAGGCCCCATAATCAGGGCCAACGTTTTACCTCAGGTACCATCCTAAAAAAATGTAGAAATATTTGAGGATTTCTCGAGCAATATTCCATCATTAAAAAATAAATAATACAATTCTATTTTCTTTATATATAAACTTAAAAAAAAATATTACAATTCTATTTTCTTTATATATAAACTTCATCCCTCAAATGGACCATTGAGGATTGGGCATTGAAGAAGAGTGAAGGACTGCAAAGGAAGAGTCGATTGTGTGTAGGCAATGCCTAGAAGGTACAAACTGTTTGCCAATACAAATACATTTACATTTTAACCTACCTCACTTGTAATAACAACAATGTTTTGGGTTTTAACTTTTTTTTTTTTTTAACATGAACGGTTATATTGTATGGATAAAAGTTGAAAGATTCAACAAAGAGTACACAAATTCCTCATATTAGAGTAAGAGGATATAGTTTTGTGTGAAACTTAGTTACAATGATCCAAAGTAAAAACTAAACTTGAGGAAAAAACAAGAATTCCCCAAACTATAGAACATATTAGAGTAAGAGGATAGAGGATATAGTTTAGTGTGAAACTTAGTTACAATGATCCAAAGTAAAACTAAACTTGAGTAAAAAACAAGAATTCCCCAAACTATAGATTTAACATAATGTTTGAGAAGCAAACTACAAAAATATTTCATAAAAAGAGCAAAAGACAAGACTTAGGAGTTGGTATCACTATCCATGGTAGGTGAATCCTATGCATTTCCTTCATATTCCTCTGAATTGTTCTCATAATCACCATCTTGACCATCAACCTCAGTGTCTTGAATATCATCCATAGGGTCAACGACTTCCACATCGTGAGTGTCTCTAGTATTTTCTGGCATATCTTTATTGTCAGTAACTTGAGCATTCTGACTGTCGTCTTCATCTTCATCAGAACTAGATATATGAACTACAGGCTGCATAACAGAGTCTTCAACATTTTTATCCTCATAATTCTCGTCCAGCCGAGAGTTTTTACCACCATTAAGGTCTTCATGTTTCATCAGAGTACCTGTGCATCACAAGAATGGAAACAACCTTCAACCACATCCAGACATACATCCAAACCCGAAGTAACATTACAAATCCTATGGGTGGTCTGTTCATTATTATCAATATGGGAATCTCTAACAAGAACATGAGCAGTAAATCGCTTGACTGTTGCAATTAAACCTTTCTTATGTGACCGCATTTAGCCAAGTTGAGAATGAATATCACGAATTTATGCCTGAGAAACACTATTTTTTTCTTTAAGGTCTTTCCATAAAGTTTTCAACATCCATTTCAGGGGGACTATTCCAAATACGCTCACAGAATGCAAATTGAATACCAACCCAATTGAAGCACAGAACAGACTCGGTTTCCACAACACGACCAGAAGCAACCAAGAGGCAAGAGGTGAACACGAGAGGATCTAGATGAAATATTACATAGAGCGAAAAAAGTCCTCATGGTAGAACTAGCCAACCAAGCCAACTGTAACTCGAAATAAAGCAGTAGTTCGCCCATATCCCAAACTTCATAAATAAAAGATAAAGTAGAGTCCAAGCGCATGCTAAGAGTAACCTTTGAGCAATCCTCCACACAAAGAGCATTGAAGACCACATGGAGCCAATTTCCACATGCGCAGATGAGGACATTAGAGTTCCCTCGACGATTCAACATCATTCCAAGATTGCCCAACACACTAAAGTACAAACCTCTAGCACTAATCAAATGACTGAAGCGGTGTAACTTCCTGATAAAGCTTACATAAAATGTCATAAACCCTACATAAATCCCTGAAAGTGCGGATCCGAAAAAGAAAGTGGCGTACAGTCCTCCGAAACCAAAGAGCGCTCCACCTGTCCCGGGAGATAAATGCACCCTGCTACAAGACGTGATAACGAGAAATTGGCAAGACCAAGGGCAAAGTCCTTATGAAATCCGTCATAACAAAAAAAACTAAGGAAACCAACACTGAATTTGTTGTTCACCATGCTTTCTAATGCCCCCTCTACGAAGACTAGAGGCCTGATTAGCAAGGTCATCTACTATCACATTAAATTCACTACAGGCATGAAATATATGAACAAAGGTAATTTGACGAAGTAATCCAATAATGCGCTTGTGAAGATGACCATAAATCTGATCTTGGCTTTCTTAACATCGTCCCTGGATTGAGAAAGAATGAGGGAATCACCTATCACCACAAGTAACTTAATGCTAACAAAAACAACTACCTTTAATCCCAAGTATAAAGCATATCGTTCCACTTGATTGTTAGTGTTGATCCCAAGATCACAGGTAAAAGAAGTGATTATATTTCCACTAGGTTCGAAGATTACCCCTTGCACTTGACTCCCCATAATTGCCTTTTGACGATCCATCAAAGAAAAGAATAAAAAAAAATGAGTGTCATGCCTCCATTTTTGAAACTCTTCTTGACTCATTTCTAACTTCCAATAAGCAACTTGATCAGATCTTGATACACTCTAACAGGGCTTCTAACCTAGAGACAAAAAATCTTTTATCCATTGTTCTTCAACCATTGTCCAAACTTTAGCTTTAACCTTACTATCAAGTCTAGAATTAATGACTTCACTCAACAACAATTTAGTAGAGTTGGTTGAAACATCTGCTGAGGCCTTTTTAGAGTAAGAAATTTCGTGATTTCTAGCGATCCAAACCTTCCAAAAAACATACTATGGAAGGGCTAGCCAAACATTAGTTAAAATTGGCTTACCGGTTAAACATCGTGGAAACTTATCTTCCCAATTCAGAAAATAGCCACTCCAATTTTATGGGAAATCAATAATTGTTCCAAACTCCTTTAAAATGTTGATCAAAAGCTGCTTAATATATTTACAATGAAAGAAAAGGTGAGGAGTTAGACTATTCTGAATTTAGAATTTTCCTATGATCTAAAACCCAACAAAAAATGTTGATTTTAGGAAGGCCATCCTGCTGCCAGAGTTTTCCCTAGAGCTTAGAAAAAGGAGGACACAAATACTCGGATAGATTTTTTCATATTCTTCCTTCATCGAAGAATCCCCTTTTTCTCTAAACTCTACTGTCTTTATTGCCAAGGCTTATCAAGGCTGCTCTGTGAAGTTGATGAAGAAGGTCATCATAAAGCGGTCTCAACTGATTACGAACATTAAATTGCTTCCAATTGATCCGATCACCTTCCTTGTCCCAATCTAATATCATACAAAGTCTTAATACCATGATCATTTAACCAATTCTTGATTAAAGTCATCTCACCATTTTGGATAAGAGGGGTTGCTCCAAGAATACCATCTTTCCATATATTGTTTTTTTTTCCCATTTGTAGGAATTCAATAAAGACCTTCCTGAATAATACGCCCTGAAGCCTTACATAGCTTCTAGATTTTAGAGCCCTCCCCAATCCAGGTTCAATTATCCACACATTTGAGATGAGAGGAGATATTTTTTCCTGAGAATATGCTTCCATCAAGTTTCTTTACCAGAAACCAACCTCCAGTTTAACTTAGATCCCATAGCTATATTTATGTACTTAGGGTCTCGAATGCAAGACCGCCATTCCCTTTAGGAGATTTTACAGTATCCCAATTGACCAAATGGATTTTCCACCTTGCCAAAGGATTTTTCTAAGATATTGATAGAGCTTATTAAAAACATTTATTGGAGCAAGCAAAGAGGAACATAGAAAGAGAGGGAGAGGAAGAGAAGAGAGGACTGACCTGATTAAGACCACTTTTCTAGTAGGATTTATCCATCACATTCCCCAGCTTTGAGTTTTATCCTTAATTCTTTTAAGGATGTTCTCCCAATTTGCTAGTCTGGTCCTCTTATTTACAATGGGAATTCTGAGATATTTGAAGGAGTTCCATTGGACATGGCCAACAAAACCCAAGATTCTAGATATACTTTACATAATCTTAGGAGAAACATTTCATCCATAGATATTACTTTTTCTCTTATTTACTTCTCCAAAGGCATTCAAGAATTGGTCCAAAGATTGTTTAATTCTACAAGCATTTATAATTGAAGCTCCAACTAACAAGATCACATCGTTTGCAAACCGAGCATTGTTTACAGATTTAACCCCTTGAACAATTCGAATGGCACAAAGCCTTTCTTCATATCTTTCTCTTTTAAGCTTTCTCTCGAAGGTTTCATCCATAAGGATGTTTGAAAAAAGGAGAAAGATGACAACCTCGTCGCAGTCTTCTAGAAGCCTGAAAGAACTCTATAGGTCTACCATTAACCAAAGGAGGGAGAAAATCCAAGTTTTAAGAGGGCATCAAATAGAAAAATGAGATGAACCCAATCGAAGGCATTAGCCATATCGATCTTACTGATCTATTTTGAAAAGGGAGTGTGTGCGAGTTGTATATTCGAATAATATGGTTGGGCCCAACCAGCTGCAAAGAAAGCTAGCTTTAAGCCCCTCCACCCATCGTGAATGCAATAGTGGTTGGCCCCGAAACAAAAGAGGGGCACAGAGGAAGATAAATGGGATTCCACGACACTAGGGGATATCTATAAAAGGTAAGAGTTTCTTTTCCATTTATAGGATCCACCTCTAAGAGGTTTCCCAAACCGAGGGTGCCAGTAAAGCAAATATTTCACTGCTTAAGCAACGGGATAACCTCCTTATGCTACTGGTAGGACTCTTTCTGCTCGGAAGAAGCTTAATTTTATAACTAGCACTGAAGCGGTCATCACATTGGCCTGCTTCTCTCTTCTCTAAATGTTGCTTCTGCACTTGCTCACTGTCCGACTTCTTCCCCCATACACAAAGGCCGGTAGGTGGATCAATCAAATAACGGTGTCCTGTGTAGCCTGAACTCCCACTTTCTTCTTGCTCTTGCTAGCGGTCGTTAACTTGCTCACTGTTGCTTCTGCTTCTCTCACCATGCACACCCTACAACGGAAATAAGCTACGGCACAGCTGAAGAAGCTACAGCGAGTGACGCTTGAATGTATTTATTATTGACTAAGAACAATGTTGTCCACTATTTGTTTGCTTTCCACAAAACCACCCTGCCTTTCAGAGATAAGTGTTGATTGTACATAATCAGGAGTCATTCTTCAGACTTGTGAGTCATATTCAGTCCTATGTATCATCATCAGATTGAGGTGGCGATGTTGTATTGTAAAGCTTGTGAGTAATATCAAGTTAAGCCTTGTGAGTAATATCAAGAGTAAACTTGTGACTAATATCAATTCTGAGAAACTTGTGTAGTATCAAGATTAGTAGACTTGTGATTAATTTACAAATATTCTCATTGTTTTGAGGTGACATCCTTTACTTGGTAAAGTGGTTATACTATGTGATGTATTACTAGTCATGGTCACTGAGTACTATAAGTCTCCTTTAGGGATAAGTTACCCCTAGAGTGATATACTTCAGTATATGACTATATGGTCCTGGTTAATATGTATGATCATCAGTACAAAATAATTCTTATGAGTATGATATGATAAGATGAATAAATATTTAATACACATATGGACCATGAAGTATTTAATTAATGATAATGAGATAATGCATAGAGAAAGAGAGAATTAGAATTGCCTATGTATGCTTGAAGTGAACTCGAATTATGAAGGCCTCAGTTAAGCCTAAGTTGTAAATAAAGAATGTGTTAGTTAAAGAAGGAACATCTCCTTAATGTAACGTCCCCTCCCCTCTGCATCGACACGCAAGGAGAGAAACGCCACTTTGATGCTCGCTCTCATACCACAATGTCCATGTACCCGATGCCCATACACCTGACTGATATACGAAATAATTTAAAACTTATTATTTCTTTCTCTTTAACACAGTCATGGGACATGTTCATCCTTTAAAATTCATTCTTCGACTTAAAAACAACTCTATCAGTCGTTTCGCAGCTCACATATTCATTCTGCAACCAAAAAAGTCGTTTTCGCACTGAAACTGACTTTTTCTGACTTCGTCCTTCTGGCTTCCACGGGCCGACTTTGGGATACGAAAATCCATGAAACAACTACTTAATCTTTTGGTTTCCGACTTCCGACCTTCCGCCTTCCGCTGTGGACCTCAGGAATCAGAAACTTAGTTTATGATGGAAACATTTGATCACATTCCGTCTTCCGCATTTCGCCTTCCGTTGCGGACTTCGGGAATCGAAAACCTAAAATACGATAGAATCATTTGACCACATTCCACCTTCCACATTCCGCCTTTCCTCCTTCTGTTGCAGACTTTGAGAATCAAAAACCTAAAATGCGACGTAATCATTTATCCACATTTTCTCCTTTCGCTGCGGACTGCAGGAATTCAAAACTTAACAAACGCCACCTTTCATTTGTCTACCTTCTTCTTTCCACCTTCTGCCTTTTGCATTCCACGGGCAGACTTCGGATCACGGAAAACCAACACCTGGCCTCATTTCTCTTTTTGTTCCTTATTTCCGCCTCCCGCAGGCGGACTCCGGGGCACAAAAATCTACACTTTACCTTAGAATTTTCGGCTCTTTTCAGCTTTCGCCTTCCGCCTTTCACAGGGGAATTTGGAGGTGTGAAAAACCAACATTCTTCCAAGGCAATACACAATTGAGTTTAACAGGCTGCTAAGGCAGTGGAAAGGAAGAATGGCTAAGCTAGTGTCTCATTCAAGAGCTAGGGACACCTCCACAAGATCTATCTGGCCTGACATCCACAATACCTACACACCCAACACAGGGAAGTATCCCCTTCTCTGCTACACAGTCCCTCAGTCTATACCTTCTCTTCAAGTGCTCTTAAGGGTGTGCATAGATAATTCACCAACCACTCTTATCTTTTTTGTGAAGATCCTCTATTCACTAGGTTTACCAAGCCCATTCGACGTCTCTTCCACTCCTAAGTCTTGCATACAGTTCAGACCCAAACCAGGGTACACATCATAACAAACCAAAATGATACACAACAACACATGGTTCAACTCTGTAACACAGACCACCAAGGTTCCATACCACTCTGTAGATCTGAGGAAAACAAGGTTCCACTTGTACACATGAGACTAGGGTTCTAGACCACTATGTAACACAGAGAGACATTGCAGAACGCGCAACAATACTCTTCTAGATTGCGCTGCGTCTGCGAACAATGAACCACACTCAACAACTCCTCTCGCGACCCAGGATAGTGAACCACGCATAATGGATCGAATGGCCCGCGGAATGGAATCGAGAATGACCAAAAATGTTCTGGGTGACTCAGGGAAAGACAGACTGGCACGTATCCTTGCGATTGCTTGCTTCAAAAGCAAGAACACGACTTCCATAGGCTGCAGGCTTGTAGGCTTTGCTCAGACACGAAATCTAACTGCCATGCCTTGCTCTGCCCAAGGCATTAATTTCCTCAACCAAATTCTGGAAGAAATGAATGATTGAGGACAGAGGACAAAAATGGTAGATAAGAGCTTATGGGTTCTCTCATTGACACCTGTACTCACCCTATTGGCTTAGGGGGGTTTGGAAACCCCCCCCTACCTATTCCTTCTAAAATCACGTCCCATCTCTTTCATTGCAGTGCATAGCTAGTTGTGGTATTTCATTAAATTGCATATTTTCATGATATTTCAAAATATACTGTGCCTGACCAGTACAAGATCCATCCGCATCAACCTTGATCGTTGATACACAAAAAACCAAATCAATGGCAGGGCCTTGGCCTTGAGCTCCTTGCCATGATTTGAATACAATATATACATCATGTACAATTTTAATACCACGGGGTCGAAACCGGGGTATTACATCCCCCAAAATTAAACAAAAATGGATGTCCCAATCGCATGGCATCCTCCAGCTCCCACGTAGCCTCGTCCGGATCGTAGTGCTTCCACTGCACCTTTACTTGTCCAACGACTCAATTCTGGAGCACCGTGGCCTTCTTGTCGACGATGCACAATGGCTCGGTTTGGAACTCTCCCTCACGGTTCACCTAAATCACATCCTAATTTATCACATTGTTCGGATCATGTACATATTTCTTAAGAAAAGAAACATGAAAAACATTATGAGCTCTAGTGCTAGCAAGCAATGCAAGTCTATATGCAATTGGCTTGATTCTTTCAAGCACTTCAAAAGGCCCACAATATCTAGGTGACAACTTGGCACAACTTCCAAGCTTTAAGGAACTCTTCCTTGGCCTCACTCTAAGGTGAACATGATCCCCAACATTGAACTCTCTATGCACTCTATGCTTATCTGCATAACTCTTCTTCCTATCTTGGGATGCTTTCAAGTTCTGCCTGATCTTTGCAACCTCTTGCTCCATTTCCTTGAGCAATTTTGGACCAAGCACAATCCTCTTCGCCGGATTATCCCAAGTCACTGGTTCCCTACACTTTCTTCCATATAGATCTTCGTATGGACTCATTCCCAATGATGTTTGTTGTCCATTATTATACGCAAATTCTACCAAGTGCCAAATAATCTTCCCACTTGGATGGTTTGTCCATCACATACATGCGAAGCATGTCTTTAAGCACCTGATTCACTCTCTCTGTTTGCCCATTATTCTGAGGATGGTAGGAAGAGATGAAATTCAAATTTGTACCCAAATATGCAAACAGACTTTTCCAAAAATTGGAAGTAAACTTGGTATCCATGTCAGAAATTATTGCCTTAAGCAAACCATGCAATCTGAAAATCTCTTTCATGATTTTTTTTGCAATGGCATCAGCCTTATACGTGGAATTGATTGGTATAAAATGTGATAACTTTGTCAACTTGTCCACCACTACCATGATGGAATCATGTTGTGTCACAGTCATTGGCAATCCAGTAAGAAAATCCATGGAAAGAACTTCCCATTTCCATTCCGGGACTAGCAAAGGCTGCAATAAACCTGCTAGGTGTTGATGCTCAACCTTCACCTACTAACATTTCATACACTTAGAAATATATTCAGCAATGTCCTTTTTCATTCCTGGCCAAAAATATTGCTTTCTGGTTGTAGCAATTGTCTTATGATATCCTGGGTGTCCAGAATATGGAGCTTGATGGATTTCATTCATCACAATTCTCCTCAAGTCTGCTACACTTGGAATATAAATTTTATTCTTATAGGTAAGGAGTTCATATTCTTCCCATTTATATCCCTCATACTTCCTTTCAAGTCTTTGCTGCCGCAACTTGTCCTTTATCTACACATACATTTCATCTTCAACAGTATGATTAATAATTTGTTGTCTCAAATCTGATTGGAAAATACGAAGAGATTCCACATGCATTTCATGCACCTTCTTGTTGAGTGCATCAACCACCTTATTTTCTTTTCCTTTTATGTGTTTGATTTCAAAATCAAACTCACACAAAAAATTCAGCCATCTAGCTTTCCTAGCATTTAAAGTTGGTTGATCAAACAAGTATTTTAGACCACAGTGGTCTGTCCTTAACTCAAATTTTCTTCCCATTAAGTAATGTCTCCACATCTTAAGAGCATGTACTATGGCTGCAAGTTCTAGATCATGAGTAGCATAGTTCTTCTCATGTTCCTTCAATTTTCTTGACTCATAGTATACCACGTGGTTGTCTTACATAAGAACTCCTCCAAGTCCTCGATTACATGCATCAGTACACACCACAAGGTCTTTTCCTAGGTCTGCAATTTTCAGAATTGGTGCACTTGTAAGAAGATTCTTCAACTGCTGGAAGCTTTCTTCGCATCTTGGTGTCCATTCAAACTTTATCCCATTCTTTTGCAAAGAAGTGATTGAATGTGCAACCTTGGAGAATCCTTCAATGAACCTCCTGTAGTATCCTGCAAGTCCCATAAAAGATCTCACATCTGTCACATTTCTTGGGGTTGGCCATTTCATAATGGCCTCAATATTTTCAGGGTCCATAGATATTCCTTCCTCTGAGATAATGTGACCCAAATAATGAATTTTATCTTTATAAAAGTCACATTTTCTCAAATTTGCATACAACTTATGCTCTCTTCGCAATTGTAATGTCAGTCTCAAATGTTCTTCATGCTCTTCTTCATTCTTAGAGTAAATAAGAATGCCATCTAGGAAAACAAGAACAAAGTTGTCTGGATACTTGCTAAAAACACTATTCATGAGACATATATATAGCTGGTGCATTTATGACCAAATGGTACCACTACAAAATCTTATTGTCCACACCTTGTTCTAAAGGCTGGCTTATGAATATCTTCATCTTTGATTCTTACCTGATGGTAACTAGACCTCAAGCCAATCTTTGAAAATACCTTTGCTCC
Source organism: Pseudotsuga menziesii (assembly GCA_001517045.1). NCBI lineage: Eukaryota > Viridiplantae > Streptophyta > Pinopsida > Pinales > Pinaceae > Pseudotsuga > Pseudotsuga menziesii. The sequence continues at coordinate 854,593 of LPNX010737694.1, forward strand.
TCTCATTTGATAAAAAAGGTCATCAATTCGAGGCAAATGATATTTATTCTTCACAGTAAGTTTATTCAATTGTCTGTAATCAATACATAACCTGAGTGCCCCATCTTTCTTTTTCACAAACATAACTGGTGCTCCCCATGGGGACACACTTGGCCTTATATATTTCTTTTCCAACAACTCTTGCAACTTCATTTTTAGCTCTAGCAATTCTGGTGTGCTCATCCTGTAGGGTGTTTTGGACACTGGTGCTGCTCCAGGCACAAGGTCAATTGTAAAATTAATGTCTCTCTTTGGAGGAATCCCTAGAATTTCATCGAGAAAAACATCCCCGAATTCTTGCAATACATGAAAGTCCTCCAACCTAGGAGTTTCATCATCTGCTGCCTCCAAAACATGGGCTACATGCAATCTGCAACCTTTCCTATAGAACTTCTTCAATTGCATTGTTGAAATCTGCCTAACAGAAATCATCTTTTGAATGCCTCTTACAACCATTGGGTTTACTTCTTCATCCATGCATTCAAAATTCTTATTGTAACAGTCAAGCTTAACTCTGTGTACTTCTAACCAGTCCATTCCAATGAGAATATCATAGGAAACAGGTGGCAGAACATTCAAGTTTGCATAAGTGACTAACCCATCCATCATTAATGGACATCTTTCTACCACTTCACTAACTTTTCTCTTAGTTTCGGTGGCTAGTTGAACTAACCATGATTTTCTATGCTTTAACTTCTTAAAAGAACGAATCTCAACAATTCTAGGAGTGATATAGCTGTGAGTAGATCCAGGGTCAATCAAAATAGAAACAGATTGCTCAACAATCTTACCTACTTCAACCACAATTGATTGGTGATCTTCTTGACGATCCTCTAGCGCTGCGTAAATTCTAGGGACGGTTCTTGCTACTTGACCCATTGTTTCATCTCCTTGGAAATTGTGAGCTTACCGTACATACCCATTCTCAAGTGGATAGTTCCTGCACATGTGGTTTTCTCCACATCTCCAGCATTAGAGTGGTTCTCTGATCTCTTTTGGATCTCTTGGCTCGTCTTCCATCACTCTGGCTGGCTTAGTCACAGCTTGTGATGGCTGCCTTTGCTGATTTCGAAAGTGAGAAGGTTTGAAACCTCTCTTTCTTTGGTCAAACTTCTCCTTCTTTTTGTCCTTGCATGCCTTATGGATATCAAGTTTTCTTTTGCTATGATCATAGCAATACTTGGCCTTCTTTATAGCCTCTTCTAGAGTTCTAGGCTCATCAAACTCAATTCTGTTTTTGTAAGCCTGAGGTAGCCCACTCAAAAAACACTGAATTTTCACTTTATCATCTCTGATATACCTGACATACCTCAACAACTCCAAGAACTTGTTTGCAAATTCTTCCAGAGTCAGCTGTCCCAATTTCAGCTCATGGAACTCTTTAATATTGTCATCAACACGCAAGGAGAGGAACGCCACTTCGATGCTTTCTCTGATACCACAATGTCCATGTACCCGGTTCCCATACTTCTGATTGATATGCAGAATAATTTAAAACTTATTATTTCTTTCTCTTTAACACAGTCATGGGACATGTTCATCCTTTAACATTCATTCTTCATCTTTAAACCCACTCTAACAGTCGTTCTACAGCTCACAGATTCATTCTGCAACTAGAAAAGTCGTTTCTGCACTGAAATTTACCGACTTTCACCTTTCAGCTTTTGACCTTCCTCCTTTCGCCTTCCGCCTTCCAGCTTCTGACCTTACACCTTCCATGGGCTGACTTCGGGGTGCGAAAATCCATGAAACGACTACTTAATCTTTTGGTTTCCTGCTTTCCTCCTTCTGACCTTCTGCCTTCTGCCGCGGACCTCGGGAATCAAAAATTTAGTTTATGATAGAAACATTTGACCACATTTCGTCTTCCTCATTCTGCCTTTCCTCCTTCCGCTGCGGACTTCGGGGATCGAAAACCTAAACTGTGACAGAATCATTTGACTGCATTCCACCTTTCCTCCTTCCGCCGCAGACTTCAAGAATCAGAATCCTAAAATGCGACGAAATAATTTATCCACATTTCCTCCTTCCGCTACGGACTGCGGGAATAAAAAACTTAACAAATGACACCTTTCATTTGTCCACCTTCCACTTTTTGCCTTCCGCATTCTGTAGGTGGACTTGGTATCGTGGAAAACCAACACTTGGCCTCATTTCTCTTTCTATTTCTCAATGATCGAACCAACATCGAACAAGTTCACCTTCGAGATATTCGCCTTGCCGACCAACAGGTTCACCTTGACAACCGACAGGTTCACATTCGACAAGTTTGCCCTTGACAGGTCTGCCTTGAATACAACATACCAACATACTCTGCGACGGTTGAACTTCTGACCGTTATAACTTATCGTAACTGAACGTAGCGGGTAGTCACCCAAACGTCTCAGCATCCTCTATACAAGCATTTGCATTATGTAATATAGACATGTTTCTGATCATCATCTGATTCCTCCATCTTTCATATAGCAGAAGTAATAAATTGGTTCGAATTTTTGCATATTGTCTGTTTGTATATTTCTTGTTGACCTAGTGTGTTTCTTGCTTTGCTGTTCATTTTTATATTCTTCTGCCACAACAAAACTTGACTCATTTAGTCGACTGTTGTTCCCAGCGTGTACCTGGGCACAACCTGGATCATTGGTATCAAAGCAAGATCTTGTCCAAAGCTTAAGTTACATGAGAATTTCCATCGAAGCTATTTAACTTATGCATGTTCAAACACGCTTGCAAGCCCAACAACACAAGCAGACACTTCCTTTGACTTCATAAAAGATGATCGAAGAAGCTTACAATAGACATGCAATTGACAAGACAGAGCAACTCATAGAAAAAGCACTGGCTTGCGAGCGAACCGAAATGTTCGCCTAGTTCAGCGAGATTCTCTTGAGAGTGGTTGTGAACTTCAAGGAATCCTCGATGTGATCTCACTCTGATAAAATCAGCCCCTTCGAAGTGCAAATGAATCTATATATACTAGACCTTGAAGGCAAGATCGAACAGAATCCATCAACAATTGGAATCTTACTATGCGGTAAATCAACTCTCTGAAGCAGAAAAGATCACCATTGCGTCCTTGAAGATGTAAACCTCGATACACTGCTGGTGGGAGAACCTATCGAAAAAAATGGAAAAAGAAGAAGACCCCATCGATACATGGGTAAAATATGTTGAATATGTCCGAAAGGAGTTCTATCCACCCAAGTACCTTGAACAACAGTACAAGAAGTGGCATCATCTAAGGAAATGGAAATACCAGTCTGTACAGAGTTACACTGATGAGTTTTATCGACTCATGGCTAGACTTGGAATCCAAGAAGAAGAGAAATTGCTTGTCCTCAAGTACGTCAACGGTTTATCCCCACACTTTCAGCAAGAGATGGAGTTTCTGAATGTCAGCACGCTTGTGGATGCATTTCATTACGCCAACAAGCTTGAAGATAAACAAAAAGGAAAGATACATTTCACGAACAAGCCAATAGGTCGAACATTCGACAAGAAGTCGCCAGCCGGCTTCGACAAGTTCAAGAATCCTTCTCAGTAGACTCTGCCAAATCCTGATCATCAAAAGAATAACTTTTAGAAAGACAAGAGGGATCGCAACAAACAAAACCCTACCGAGAAATGGTGTGATTATCACAGTTAATCATGGCATGATACGTTAGAATGCAAAGCTCGAAAGACATTTTGGAAAAAATGTCGAAATCCGACTTGTCCGACAGAACCCTCGTAGAATCTGATCCAGATGCATCAACCCTCCTGGCTTCGACCTCTTCCAAACCGACAGCCTCGACCATCGTTGATGAGGAAGAATGAGAGCACCTATTCCATACATGGATATAGGTTCAGAACAACCGATTACAACTGATTATGGATAATGATAGCCAGAAGAACTTTGTTTCTGAGGATCTTGTGAAGAAATTAGGTCTTGTCACCACTCCATATCCTCAACCTTACAATATCAGTTGGATGAAGGATGGGCATGAAATAAGGATCACACGGCAATGCAGACTCACCTACTTCATTAAGCCTTTTGAAGATGAAGTACTATGTGATGTGGCACCGCTTTCTGTAGCCGACGCCCTATTCGGTAAACCCTACCTATGGGATCGACATGGTACATATCAGTCACGGCCTCAGAAGGTGATTGTCAAAATCCGAAACCAATGGTATTGCATACCAGAGCGAAAACTCACATCAACGATTGCTATGATATCTGCTAAACAAACGAAGAAGCTTATAAATCATGCTAAAAAGTTAGCATTAATCATGATAAAACCTCAACATTCCAGGAATAATGCAGCAACGAGTCGACTCACCGACCAGCGCAGCTCCCGACAACAACAATAGATCGACAACATTCTTGAAGAATACCAAAACATATTTCAAGCACCAGATGGAGTACCTCCGCTCTTTCAGGTAAACCACTCCATTGAACTTGTTCTCGGTTCTTCATTACCTAACGCATCCTTTTACAAAAGATCCATTCTCGAAAATGAAGAGATTCGCAGACAAATACAGTATTTGATCGAAAAGGGTCATATCCGCCCCAACTCCTGTCCTTGTGTAAGTCCAGTTCTCTTAGTTCCAAAGAAAGACGGGACTTGGTGCATGTGCATTGACTAGCGGGCTCAACAAAATTTTAGTGAAGAACATATACCCTCTTCCATGGATTGATGAACTCATCGACAATCTGAAAGGTGCTAAGTTATTTACGAAACTCGACCTCAAGTCGTGATACCACCAGATTCCAATCGAGTCCACTGATGTATGGAAAACGACTTTCAAAACAAAGGAAGGATTTTTTGAATGGTTAGTCATGCCTTTCGACTTAACCAATGCACCTACAACCTTCATGAGATATATGGATGACCTTCTACGACCTTTCAACAGTAAATGTGTCATTGTATGTCTCGACAATATATTTATTTTTAGTCGATCATGGGAAGAACATGTCCAACAATTTCGACAAGTTTTTGACACTCTCCAGCAACATCAATTGTATCTGAACATGGATAAATTCTCATTTGCGATGGCCAACATCAAGTATTTGGGGTATGTAATTGACTCTACACGAATTCATGTCGAGCCAGAAAAAGTACAGATCCTCAAAGACTGGCCCGTTCCTCAAAACATTCATGAACTAAGAAGTTTTCTTAGTTTGGTGAATTTATATCGATGATTCATACTTGGATTCAGTCACATAGCATGGTCTTTGAATTAGTTGACGAAAGGAAATGGGAAAACTGTCTTCAAATGGAAATGGAAACAGCAACAAGCTTTTGAACAAATAAAAAACAAGCTTTGTACTGCACCAGTACTTGTGTTACCTGATCTACATCATCCCTTTAAGATTGAGACAGATGCATCAGACCATGGCCTTGGCGCAGTGATCACTCAGCCATGTCACCTAGTCGCGTTTCATTCCGATACTTTCAATGACACATTCAGAAGGTACTCGACGTATGAAAAATAACTATACGCCATTGTGCAATCTCTTAAGCAGTGGAGACACTACATTCTTGGCAGGGAAACTGACATCCTCATTGACCGTAATCCTTTGCAGTTCGCTCCGACTCAGTCGAAACTACAGAAAACCTGACAAATCAAGTGGATTAATTACCTACAACAATTTCAGTTGGTAATTAAGTATCGGAAAGGTAAAGCCAATGCCGCAACTTATTTTCTCAACCGACCACCCATTACTGTACTGTCTACAGTGATGAGTATGCAAGGTTATGACACCACTACTTGGGTGCAATTGTATTCGGTAGACTGCGATTTTTCTACAATTTATTGACAGCTTCAGACCGACAAGTTTTCGATTGCCGACTACTTCCTAAAGGACACCTTACTATACAAGCTTGGACAACTTTGTGTACTGACCGGTGAGCATCTATAGAAGCTCATTTGGGACGCGCACTATAGCGAGACAACATGACATTTTGGAGTTGCAAAAACACTTGTTATCCTCTAAAAGTATTTCTACTGGCCTTCACTTAAATCTAACGTCAACAAGTACATTTGATCGTGTGTGGTTTTTGGCCATTGCTAAACCGCTGAATCGACGACAAGGACTGTATACACCCCTTCCAGTTCCTACTCGACCACGGGGATCTATTTCTATGGACTACTTGACGGGATATCCTACTACCAATTATTAGTATGACATGATATTAGTAGTAATCGACATATTTTCCAAGATGGATATACTCATACCATACAAGAAGACTACAACAACACAATAGACTGCTCAACTCTTCTTTGAACATGTGTGGAAACACTATAGCCTCTCGACAACCATTATTTTTTACAGTGATGCTAGATTTGTTAGCACATTTTGGAAAACCCTCTGGAAATAGCTCGACATGAGACTTTCTTTGTCAACAGCCATCCATCCGCAGAGAGAAGGACAGACGAAAGTTGTAAATCTCTTAGTCATACAATTTCTTTGAATGTACACCCACAAGAATCATCTAATATGGGCTGACAACCTTCCATACATATAGCACAACTACAAACGTACTCAACACAGTTCTACAGGAAAAAGTCCATTTGTGATCTATTATGGATTTCAACCCTTAGTGCCTATCGACTTAATCAGTTCCTCGACACAGTCGAACGACACCGACTTCGAAGGACGAGAAGTGGATAAAGCATTGAAGTTCAGAGATCAAATCTACAACATCCAGAAGAAATCCCATGAAATGTTGCAACGAGCAAATGCAAAAGCTAAGGCCCAACAACAAGACAAGCATCGTATTCCTCATTCATTCCAAATTGGGGATCAAGTCTAGTTACATCTAAAGAAGGAGCGCTTCACGAGTTCATACAAAAAGATGAAACCTTTGCAATATGGTCCATACAGTATCCTTAAACAAAATGGAGAAAACACTTTTCAGCTCGACATTCCTGCATGCCTCGTCCTACATCTAGTTTTCAATGTAGATCTGCTTCAACCATACCATGAACCATTGTTGGAACATAATGACTTGTAGACAATGGAACCCAAATAAATCCATCCAGATGTTCAAGAACCTCTTCTTTCTGATGCCATTGTGGGATGACGCATACACCTTACAAGGATGAACTTTATTTACTTGTTTCAAGTGGCTAAATATGGACAAATCCCCACGCAAGGAAAATGGTACTATGCTAATGAAGTCGCCGACAAGTTTCCTCACCTGAACGAATACACAATGGAGACCATTGTTTCTTAAGGAAGGAGGAATGATCCAACCAACAGCCAACATGTTCTCCTTCGACAGGTTTTCCTTGCTAGCCGACAAGTTCACCTTCAATAGGTTCACCTTGGAAAACGACAGGTTCACATTCAATAGGTTTGCCCTCGACAAGTCCACCTCGAATACAACATACCAACATGCTTTGCGACAATTGAACTTTTGACCATTATAACTTCTTGTAACTGAATGTAGTGGGTAGTCACCCAAATGTCTCAACATGCTTTATATATGCATGTACATTATGTAATATAGACATCTTTCTGATCATCATCTGATTCCTCCATCTTTCATGGAGTAGAAGTAATAAATTAGTTCGAATTATTGCATATTGTCTGTGTATATTTCTTGTCGACCTAGTGTGTTTCCTGCTTTGTTGTTCCTTTTTATATGCTTCCGCTACAACAAAACTTTACTCATTTAGTTGACTGTTGTCCCCATCGTGCACTTGGGCATGACTTGGATCACCCTATTTCTGCCTCTTGCCTTCTGCAGGAAGACTTTGGGGCGTGGAAATCTACACTTTACCTAATTTTTGGCTCTTTTCCACTTTTACCTTTTGCCTTTCGTAGGAGGATTTCATGGTGCGGAAAACCAACATTTTGCCTTGTTTCAACCTTTATTTCCACCTCCCGCCTTCCGTGGAAGAATTCCAGGGTACGGAAACCAACATTCTGCCTTGTCTTTTCCTTGATTTTCTTTGCTTCCGACTTTCAACTTCTGCAAGCGGATTCCAGAAAGCGGAAAAACACATCTTACCTTAAGATAGCTGCATTTTTTACCCTGTAACCAGGATTCTAGCATCCATGAACTTAAGAAAAATTTAGTGAAAATACAAGACATAAACAGATGAAAAATGCAGGGACATTTAACAACATTAAATTCTACTTAAATCTTCAATAAGCATTAAACATAATCAACACATTCATAAGCAAATACATTGCATAAATAATACAACAAATAATACTTATCTTGAAGATGATATTGTTCTGCAACTAGCTATGTCGTTGCAACATTCCACCCAACCATAGGCCAATTGTGTTCATCAATATCTCAACACAACTACCACCCACGATCTGGGCATGATTTCCACAAGGAACTAGGGAACAACGGGCTCACACATAGCTAGAACACACCAAACATAGTCAAGCCAATGTACAGTTGGGATTAATAGACTATCCAACCAAGCTACTACATAATTTGGTTTAAAAGGTTTCTAAGGCAGTGGAAAGGAAGAATGTCTAAGCTAATGGCTCATTCAAGAGCTAGGGACACCTCCACAAGATCTATTTGGCCTGGAACCCACAATAGCTACACACCTAACACAATGAAGTATCCCCTTCTCTGCTACACAGTCCCTCGGGATATACCTTCCCTTCAAGTGCTCTTCAGGGTGTGCATAGAAGATTCACCAACCACTCTTATATTTTTTGTGAGGGTCCTCTCTTCACTACATTTACCAAGCCCATTTGACGTCTCTTCCACTCCTAAGTCTTGCATATAGTTCAGACCCAAACCAGGGTACACATCACAACAAACCAAAAGGATACACAACAACACAGGGTTCAAATCTGTAACACAGACCACCAAGGTTCCATACCACTCTGTAGTTATGAGGAAAACAAGGTTCCACTTGTACACATGAGACCAGGATTCCAGACCACTCTGTAACCCAGAGAGACATTGGAGAATGCGTATCAATACTCTGCTAGCTCACATTGCGTCTGCGAACAGTGAACCACACTCAACAACTCCTCCATCGAGTCAGGATAATGAACCATGCATAATGGATCGAATGGCCTACAAAATGGAATCGGGAATGACCAAAAACGTTCTGGGTGACTCAGGGAAAGATGGACTGACATGCATCCCCGCAATTGCTTGCTTCAAAAGAAAGAACATAGCTTCCCCAGACTTTAGGCTTGCATGCTTTGCTCAGACACGAAATCTAACTGCCATGCCTTGCTCTGCTCAAGGCATTAACTGCCTCACCCAACTTCTGGAAGAAATGAATGATTGAGGATAGAGGAAAAAAGGGGTAGATGAGAGCTTATGGGTTCTCTCATTGACATCTATTCTCATCCTATTGGATCAGGGGTTTAGACAAACCCCCCTCCCTATTCCTTGTGAAATCATGCCCCCATCTCTTTCGTTGCAGTGCATAGCTAGTTGTGGTATTGTATTAAATTGCATATTTACATGATATTTCAAAATATATTGTTCCTGACCATGACAATATCCATTGGCATCAACCTTGATTTCCGATACACAAAACACCATATCAATGGCAGGGCCTTGGCCTTGAGCTCCTTGCCATGATTTAAATACATTATATACATCATGTACAATTTTAATACCATGGGTTCGAAACTGGGGTATTACACTAAATTCATGCAAATTGTTTATGCATGGGTGACATTCATTGTGAAGTACCAAATACCTTCAGTTAGTCTCCTAACTCTCGGTTGAAGATTAAGTTTAGTTCAGTCAGTGCACATTCAGTTCACATTTAGTTCACATTCAGTGCAAGAAGATCACATCTAGTTCAAGTTAGTTAGCATCCAGTTAAAGGTAAATAAAGAAGGAGGGCACATATCTTGTGCATACAAGAATTACTGAAGTGTTAGTTTGACACTGGAGCTTAGGAGGTGATCCAAATTTATGTGAGAACGAAATGAAAGAATATATATAAAATCATAAACACATACATAATGCAATGAAAACATAGATACAATAAACACATACATAATGCAATGAAAACATAGATACAATAAACACATATTCTATTAAATGGTGGAAATAGAATAGACTACAATAAAGGAGCTAGAATGGTGGAAATAGAATAGACTACAATAAAGCAGCTAAAATGGTGGTAGCTATCACTGAGAAGAGATGTGGCTTCTACGCTCATCCGTGCCAAGTTGAGTACAAAATGAGGTTGAAAGAGCCTATTTATAATAAGCATTGGGGCGATAACTCTAAATGTCCAAAAAATTACCCTAGAAGATGAACTGTTATAATGTTTGCGGCCCCAAAGTGGTTAGTTGAGCAATCAACTTCCTGGGGTCATTATTTTGCATACGATCTCCGTTTGGGGTGTTCGATAACCCATTGGAAAGGTATATCTAGGATTTACATATTTTGACAGGGGTTAAATGAATTCTTTGTGAACCATCTGGTCCATCGAATCTCCAAAAAAGTTGTTTAGGGCCTCAAAACGATCTCGAAAATTCGGGACCCAAAAAACCATAGAAAAATTACTAGGAAACTGCCAAAATGGACAATTTTTTTGAGACAGTGGAATAGGTGGGTGGACACCGATATCCATCTAGATCAATCCTCCCCCCTTAGGAAAAAATGTTTGTAATGTCCCTTCCTAGAAGGACATTAAGTGTTGACCATGTCAAGCACCTAGTGGTTAAAAATTGAATTAATTGAACTACCTAGGGAATTTTGGTTATTAAAAACTATGGAGGCATGTATTAGGATAATTTCTAATTCTAATTATTTTATGTAATTATTTAATTAATGTGGAAAATAATGACATTTGGAAATGTGTTCCATGTTAAGATGGTGCATTAGGAAAGCCAACTTGCGTAGGATGAAGAATAACAACTGTCCAAAAGACTGGAAAAAGCAATCTCTCAGAAAAAGATGGAAACTGTCAAAAGCAGGGGAAAACAAGCAATTTTCAAGGAAGGAAAGTATAAGAAAAGTTGCTAGACATAAAGCGAGAAAATTTAGTCAAGGAGGGAACATTTTCTATCTTGTTATGAAGGATACAAACATGGAAACATTACCTAAGTTTCATACTTTCTATTTTACTCAAGGAGGGAGAATTTCCACTTTGGGTTGAGTTATACAGACAATGAAACATCATTTGCAAACCAAACTTACTAATCCCATCAAGGAGGGCACACTCATGGCTTAGGGACAGGATTGAAAAATGGGTTACTTACTCAACATGTGGATGAATTTCTCAAGAAGTCACTCAATCCTACAAAGGAATGCCTCCAACTCCATTTCACAACTTTTGATTATTATTTTTTTGGTGTTGAGTGAATCTAGGCTTCTCTACTGAGTGGCATGCCTCAATTCTCTTGGGTGATGCACCCCAAGCCTTCCTAATCTATCTTATTTTCTCTTTTATTATTCAGTTCATCCATTAATAGAGTGTTGTTTCATGTCATGAAGCCTTTTCCATTCTAGTTGCAGCTCTAGTACAAAGATTGGGAACTCTCCCATCCAAATCTTAGAGTTCTTTCTAGCCTTCTCTTGTCTTTCTAAGAGGTTTTTGAGCTGAATATATGAGGTGAGGTTTTATGGATCCTATAAATCAAATTTTTTTCTTATACTATCCTAATATCAGTTTCAGATCAATACCAAATTATTTGCATATCTTGGGTAGTTTGCCACTCCAAATCTACCTTAATTCTAGTCTTTTTTGTCCTTGTAATGAAGTATAAATTAATGAATAAAGATGTGAAAATACCACAAGATTAAATTAATTCCTAAATGTTCATTATTAATTTATTCTTACCTTTCTTCAATTATTATAGAGTTTCGAATGAGTTTGACTGAGTTTTGAGAAGCCTTTCAACACCCTATCTAGAAATGCATGAAAACATGACTAGTTTTCTGTTTCGAATGAGTTAGAGGACTTAAAATTTTTGAATCTTATTTATTTCAGTTCTATTAATTAATTAAAATCATATTAAATACCTTCCAAGTCTTAAACTAAATTTTATAACACTTCTTCATGTGTTTGGAACCCCCAGAAATCGAACCTAGAGTGCAATCCAAAAGACTAGTGTTTCCTGTGCAATTTTCTAAACATACCAAATATGTTATAAAACTTAATAGACCTTTAAATAACATCATGTAACCTTATTTCAAATCCATATCAGCTTCCATAGCCTCTGGTTTCATGGAGATTGTTAGTAAGGGTTGTTGTTTGTACCGGTTGGGACTCCCATAAGCCTGGAAGTAGAATTCAATGGAGATGATTTCGAAACCTAAATGGGACCAAAATACAGATTCTTAGGAACCTGAACAAATAAAATCCTTCCCTTCCCTTTTGATCCCACATTAAATCCCACTCACTCTCTCCTCAACTTGTTAATTTTCTCACCTATCAGCTTGCAATCTCAAATTCTGTTGTTTAAAATATATTGCATCACCATTAGAGTTAGTATTATGATATAATATCAGATAAGGGGTATTATAGTGGTATTATATCTCTTTCCTTCTCCCAACTTGTGGAAATTAATCTCTCGAGTTGAAGAAAGTTCCATCCATGTCATACTCTGATGATGACTATGATGAGTAGTACTACGAGTACTGCAGACATAATGAAGAAGAAGACCTTGAGCAGTATGGAGAAGAAGACTATGAATATACCTCATGCAATACCTCAGGAATATTCAGTAGGGATGATGTTGATGATTTCTTTCTTCCAACTTATGATGAATCTATATGGCAGAAATCTGCAAGTGTTGTTGGTCGAATGTTCGGTGGAAAGAACTCTAGGCAATCCTTCCAGTATTTCATGGAATACTATGCTTTAAAAAAAGATATAAGGGAGGTATTATATTTTCAATATTAATACTACCTAGAAATACATAATTTATTTAAAGATCCATACTATTGGTCAAGCATGGAAAAGATTGCACATATGGTGGATGAAGTTTGCAAGAAAGTGGGGACTAGATGTTTAACACCTGGAGCCAAATGAGATAAAGAGGTGAAGCCTATGATATGGAAAGAAGAGATCCAAAGATATGTTGGTTCTAGAAAAAGTAAGAAAGAGGAATATGAGGCCCTAATCCATTCTCAATTAGTGAAAAGGACCATCATCCACTTAGTTGTTCAAGTGGACAAGAAGAATAAAAGATTCTTGAGGTGGAGTGCAAGTCACTGCAAGGTGATTGCATGGGAGAAGAAAGGGAAGATAAATGCACTCCCAAATTCTTTGTGGGTGATATCTAGATCACTTCTAAGGATGTTGGTTCATGTAAGGGTGGTGAGAAATATTTTGGTTCAGATCCAAAATAATTTCATAAATCAGATTTACAGTCACCTCTTGAGCCACATAATGAAGAAGAAGACAAGGCCACACCACTTGGGTGTGAACCAGAGAATTTGGTGAAAGAGCAGGCCACCATAGTATCCCTACATGAAGAGGATAATATCAAGAAAATGTATGATAAGAGTTATTATTTTTTCAAAAACCATGTTTACTTACTACCACCTGATCCATCGGAGGATGAAAAGACTTCACTTGCATATGAGGGCTGCAAAATGAAGGACAATTGTGAGGGAGATGAATTCAATCCTAGTTTCTCGGTTCATGATCAAAAAATCATTGCAAAGGAGGGTGATGTTGTCAATGGTGATAAGGAATCATTTGGATTAGATCCAAAAGAATAACATATATCATATCTTAAATCATCATTTGAACTTCCTAATGAAGTGGAAGATAAACCACCACCAGTTGGTTGTAAACTAGAAATTTTGAAGGAAGAACTCATGCAAAGGGATGAACATAGTTCATATTTTTGTACTCCCTTGAAGCATGATGAAATTGCAGCCACATAAGAGGATATTATTGACATAAATAAGAATCCACATCCCACTATCATCATTGAGGAGAGCCATGGACCACCTAGTATTGCAACTGGGAAAACTAAAACAAAGATCCATGAAGGGGAGTGCAAGTTAATGTAAGGTATTTGCAGTGAAGGATAAGGATAAGTTTTCCATGATAATAAAGAGAAAGATGTTGAAGCAATGGAAAACAAAACTTAAATCCTTATTGATGAGTATTGTTCAACAAAAGAGCAGGGTGTTCATTCAATTGACCCTACCACTAGTGCTGTAGAAGAACAATCCAGAGAGATAAGAAACACTCTGGACATGGTTGAAAGAGTTCCTACTGATGGGTGCTCAAGTTTCAGTGATTGAGGGATGTTCACCTCTTTATGTTAGTGACATAGATATTTAACTTGAAGAAAAGGTCCCAAGATCAACTTCCACATCACCACTGGAGTTTCATGAAGTTGATCCAAGAGAGAGGGAAGAAGAAGAGGTTCATCTTCTAGAAATTCATTTTCTAGCAGGGTCACTAAATATGAGTGAGTGAAAGATCAAAGAGGACCTACACACTCTCCATGGAACCCATGCATTGATGACAAATATCTGTTGGAACTTGGAGGAGAAATATTCCATGGAAGACATGGAGAAGTTTCATAAGGCCATGACAAGCATCAAAGTTAATTTTCTCCATTTTCTTTCTGATAAAGACAATTTGCTTGGGCTTGTTGAGTTGTTGTGTGGAGCATCCTTGAAGGATAAAGAAGAGATTTGAAATCTCACACACGAATTGTTGACCACCCAAGATTCCTTGAAGAGCACTCAATGTACACTCCAAGAGTCCAAGATGGAGATAGAGCAACTTCATGAGAAGTTGTAAAGATCTTACCTACCCTCCGACACACCATTCAACCATCCTCACAAGGTTGATTGCATTATTTATCATATGGAGGAATATCATGAAATGGTGGATCATGAGATGCATTTGGTTTTGCATGTGCTTGAATACTGTTCAAACAAGCTTGATGAGAACCAAGCACTTTATCTTTTCCAGAAAAAACTGGAGTTGTTTTATGGAGAGAGTCACTTCTCCATGGAAGAGTCAGATGAGCTCACCTTAGTTGGATCAACAAGTGATGAATAAGATGAAACCATAAGTTGGTTGGATTAGTATTACAGATATTTGATTCACAATTCTACACCCCACACTTCTATTTCATCCACATCAAGTGGGGATGAAATTGGGAGAAGGATTTTTCGTTGTTGGTGCCACATGAGGAGAAAAAGGCTCCCATAGGTGTTCATGATGACTTGATGAATACACCATTACCTTCTCAACAACAAAATAGGAAAATAGCATTGCCACTTGATGTCATTCATCCACATTTGGATTGGGTGGAATATTACATGTCACACATGTAGTCTTCTTGCAAAGAAATTTCTCCTCTTGATTGGTTGAAGGAAGTTAAGCAAGCAAACTTCCAATAGAAGTTGTTGAGAAATATATCTTGCACAAGGTGGCCTCTGTGGAGGAAATACACACATTTGGATGAATGACTGCACCCTTTAACCACTGGGAGAGAGTAGAGTGATTTGATGTGTTTGCATGGACCTTTTGGTTGGAGTGTCATTACATTCCCTTGTTGGATGAGGAGACACATATTTATATTTCCTGCTTACATTCTAGGAGATAATTATGATGCATCCTTTTATTGTGAGCAGTTTGGGAATCCTTGTTTATTGGATGATTCCTATATTCATTGGGGTTGTACATGGGACTCACACCTATGTCATTGCAAGAACAAAATTGTGAGCTTCAGTGCTAGTGTGCATCGAGCACAAAAATAATTTTATGTTGGGTGGGGCAGTCTCACAGATTTCCAATTTTGCATGGGAAGTTTTCAATTTTCAGTGTGGTGGTATGATTTCCACATCATGAATTTCATTTTCCATGATGATAAATTTTTATGGTGGTTACTAATGTTTGGGAGGATGCAGTTTAGACATTGGGACCTTGGCGTTCCTTGGAATGACAACTTTCCAAAAGTGACAAGAAAATTTGGATACTTACAATTGAGGAAATGGGATCCAGACATACTTTTGTTTGAGGATTTGTGTTGGAAGGAATTCTCATTGAAGGGGATGTAATGCAAGAAATGGGACCCTATAATTTCTTGTCTTTGGTGAAGCTTTACATGCTAGCTTGATGGAGAAAGTCAACCTTTCTTCGCATGAGTTCATCTATGTGGTATCATGTTTCAGTTCTCCTACATAGGGGGAATGACTTCTTTGGGTGAACCAATTTTGCATCACCCTAGATTGCTTATGCTTGAGGACAAGTAGACTTGGGAGGGGAAGACAATATGTCCCTTCTTGGAAGGACATTAAGTGTTGACCACGTCAAGCACCTAGGGGTTAAAATTGAATTAAGTAAATTACCTGGGGAATTTTGGTTATTAAAAGCTATGGAGGCATGTCTTAGGATAATTTCCAATTCTAATTATTTTATGTAATTATTTAATTAATGTGGAAATGAGTGCCATGTAAGGAAGGCACATTAGGAAATCCAACTTGCCTAGGATGAAAAGTAACCACTGTCCAAAATACTGACAAAAACAATCTATTAGAAAAAGATGGAAACTGTCAAAAGTAGGGAAAATCAAGTAGTTTTTAACGAAGGAAAGTATAGGAAAAGCTGCCAGACATAACTTGATGAAACTTTAGTCAAGGAGGGTGCAATTTATATTTTGGATTGAAGGATACAAACATGGAAACATTACCTAATATTCATACTTGCTATTTTTCTGAAGGAGGGTGCATTTCCATTTTGGGTTGAGTTATACAAACAAGGAAACATCATTTGCAAACCAAACTTTCTAATCCCATCAAGGAGGGTGCACTCATGGATTAGGGATAGGATTGGAAAGTGGGTTACTTGATCAAAAGGTGGATGAATTTCTCAACAAGTCACCGATTCCTATAAAGGAAGGCTTCCAACTCCATTTCACAACTTTTGATCATTAATCTTTTGGTGTTGGGTGAAGCTAGGATTCTCTACTAAGTGCTGTGCCTCAGTTATCTTGGGTGATGCTCCCAAAGCCTTCCCAATAAATATATTTTTTATATTCTCTTCTTCAGTTCAGAAATTAATGGAGTGTTGTTGCAGGTCCCGAATCCTTTTCCATTCCAATTGCCGCTCTAGTACAGAGAATGTGAACTCTCCCATTCGAATCTCAGAGTTCTCTCTAGTATTTTCTTGTCTTTATCAGAGGTTGTTGAGATGAATATATGAGTCTATGGTTGATGGATACCAGATAGTAAATGTATTTATTATCATCCCCTTATATCATTTTCATATCAGTACCAAATCTCTTGCATAGTTTGGGTAGTTTTCCACTCCAAATCTACCTCAATTCTAGTAATTTTTGTCCTTGTAATGAAGTCTAAATTAATGAATGAATATATAAGATTACTTCAAGATTAATTTCAGTCCTAAATTTTCATTATTAATTTATTCTCCCCTTTCTTCAATTATTACATATTTTTGAAAGAGTTTTACCGAGTTTTGAGAAGCATTTCAACACCCTATCTAAAAATGCATGAAAATATGACTAGTTTTATGTTTCGAATGAGTTAGAGGACTTAAAAAATTTGAATATTATTTATTTAATTTTTGGAATTAATTAACATAAAATTAAATACCTTCCAAGTATGAAACTATAGTTTATAACCCTTCTTCATGTATTTGGAACCCCTAGAAATCGAACCTAGAGTGCAGTCCAAAAGACTAGTTTCTTCTGTGCAATCTCCTAAAAATCCCAAATCTGTTATAAACCTGAATATACCTTTAAATACTATCATATAACCTTATTTAATATACATATAATATTCCTTAGCCTCTAGTTGTTTGGATACTGTTAGTAAGGGTTTTTGTTTGTACCGCTTGGGACTCCCAGAAGCCTGGAAGTAGAATTCAACATAGATGTTTTTGAAACCTAAATGGGCCCAACATCCAAGTGTTTAGGAACCTAAACAAACAATATCATTACTTTCCTTTTTTATCCCACATTCAATCCCATCCACTCTCTCCTTAGCTTGTTAATTTTCCCAACTATCATCCTGTAATCTCAAAATTTGTTCTTTAAAATATATTGCATCAATAATAGAGTTAGTATTATGATATGATATTAGATCAGGGATATTACAATGGTCTCCATTGCGTCAAATCATGTATCATACCTAGAATTGTGTGTTGAGTTGATATCCTAGTGAGACATTCACTGAAATGAAAATGATACTTTTCTTTAACATCCCGAGAGGACTATAATTGTTGTTGATGGATGTGTTGCAGTTATTCAACAATTATGGTTTCCATGTTATCCTTTTTCTGAATTGATCTGGATGAGAACCTTGAGTGCATGTACTTGCATTGTAGAAGTACTCAAATGGATGACAGAACAATGACATTGTATTCTTCTTGTTTTTGCTGAGTAGAGGGACCCTTTGGAGAGGGTGTGGAGGTCTCTGTGATATGATGTTCTCCTTCAAAGGAAATTGTAAAGAGGGAGAATTTCCCAGCATGGGAGATTATCTTCCTGCCCTACGATATCCTGGCAGGTGCAACTATCTCTGGTATCCGATAGAGTTGTCCTACCAAAGTGACAATGACACTACGAGGTTGTGATATACAACATAAAACTTCCACATATATGGCTGTCCTAAAAGAACATCACATACTTCAAGTGAGGAAACATCACATAGTACCTAGTATTTGAAAGGTTTGATTCCATATGGTAGGAAACATTACTGACTAACGGATATACCTTGTCCTTGGATTAACTAATCGATGTTGTAGGTTTCCGAGTGTGGTGTTGTCAGAAGTTCCAATGTCTCAGATAATTTCTACTAAAATTAGGTTCTTTTGGATGCCACAGTCAACAAAAAAATGTAAGGGAATTCCCTTCACCCACATCTGTGAGTGGATGAGACGTTCTTCTACCTCTGACTCTTCATGATCCTCTAATTGAATATGTGTGGTAGCAACAAGGACACTTGATTCTACATCAATGATCCGCTTCCCTTGGGCCACGACCGCGACATTGGGTTTTGAATCGAAATCAGGATCTGATTATCAACATTTTATCTCAGCCACCAATGACTTCTTTGAGCGACATTCATCAGTGTTGTGCCAGGGGATTTTGTGGAGCTCACACCACTTCTGGGTGTCCTTCTTTGTCTTTCCATTACACTTATTTGCTTGTGGTGAGGACTAGTTTTCCTTTCCTTATCTTGTGCTCAGTGAGCCAGGGTTTCCCTTGCCTTGCTTCTGTAGTGGATTCATAGGTCCAAATTATCACTTGTTCTTTTTCCAAAAATTATCCTTGATTTTGATGACATACCGATAGGAAACTCCCAATGAATATATGTCTAGGAATTCCATCTCTATTCATATGTATCGATGTAGGCCACCACAATCTTTCAGTACTAGGTGCCGCTCAGAGTCCTTGATACCCAACTTTGTACGCAAGGTATGAAATTTGTTGGTGTACTTTGACATTTCCTGTCCCCTCTATTGACGCAAAATGGCCCATCTTGTCTACTGGTCATCATAGTTTCCCACAGGGCCAATACTGTTCCTTAACGAAATTTATGAAAGAGGCCCAAGTGGGAAAATTTGTGGACAAAGCAATACCATCTAGAACATTCAATCATTTATATAGGGCATCAACATTGATTTGGCCTTAAAATTAAGGAAAATCAAAGTTAACTAGTATCTTGAAGGGAGTTGCATCCTCGAAATGACTGCTCGTTGAAGGTGCATCTGTCGATGCTGACATTCGTCGAAGGATTTGGGTAAAATTAACCATCCTCTCGTTCCTCTTTCGTGCGAGGGATCCCTTGAGCAAAAACTTGATAGGATATCCTACTCTATTGTCTCTCTTTTTTCCCACCATGGGAGGTCATTTTGGGAGGCGAGAGTGATCTTCCCCAAGTGAAACTAGTTGGAGACCAAAATCTCTATACCTTCACCTTGTCGGGGACATGCACTGAGAAACAATCAAAGAGCAAATTGCTCTGATACCACTGGTCCATATTTATGTGAGAACAAAATGAAAGAACAAATATCGAATCAGAAAAATAGACATATTGCCATGAAAACATGGATACAATAAACACATATTCTATTAAATGGTGGAAATAGAACATACTGTACAATAAAGTAGCTAGAATGGAGGTAGCTATCTCTGAGAATAGTTGTGGCTTCTATGCTCATCCATGCCAAGATGAATACAAAATGAGGTCAAAAGGGACTATTTATAATAAGCATGAGGGTGAGAACTCTAAACATCCAAAACATAACCCTAGAAGATGAATCGTCATAAAGTGTGCGGCCCCAAGGTGGTTAGTTGAACAATCAACTTTCCGGGGTCATAGTTTTTGCATACGATCTCTGTTTGGAACGTTCTATAGCCCATTGGAAATTTCTATTCGAGATTTACATATTTTGAATGAGTTGAAATAGTTTCCAATGGAAAAAAACTCCGTTTAGGGCCTCAAAATAGTACCATAAATTTGGGACCCGAAAAACTGTAGAAAAATTACTAGGAAACTACTAAATTGGACAATTTTTTTAATCCAGTGGAATAAGTGGGTGGCCACCAATCTCCATATGGATCAGGAGGGAGCTAATTATTGCATGAAGAGGAGTTATAGTATATGCTACTCCTAGTGAATGCACCATGTATGATCTCAGTGTGTTTATTGAGCCTCAAATTCGCCCCCTTCGACATGCTAGGTGTTTTTGGCTTGTTATTAATATGTGAGACATATGTCAAGTTCAATACATAGCTGCATACACTTATTTTTACAGGGTTTATTTGGATCTCTCTTCTCTATTACTATGGTGATATATCTTATCGGGGAATATGTTGATTTGTTGTAAATCATTCTCTGAAAATCTATCTATCATACTCAAAGAATTGTTGGCTTTTTCATCCTCTATGTTTGGAGGGTTTTACCAAGGTATATCTTGTCTCTTGTGGATGATTATTTTATGGGGATGATTTATTCTTGAGATTCATATATTGTTGATATAAATATTCATATATGGCTAATTTAAATATTCATAGATGGCTGATATAAAGTTTCTTATGTGGCTGATTTAAAGTTTCATAAATTGCTGAAATTGTTTGATAAAAGTTTTAAAGTTCAGGCAACCCCAATTTTGCTCAAACCTTCACATGGTATCAAAGCATAGGGCATGAAATATCTTAGTTTTGTACAAGAATATAAAAATCAATATATCTTGAATACTTGAGAAAAATATTTCATCCATGACATCGATCTTCGTTCGACTGGAAGACCGCCTTGAAGGTATTTCCAAATTCAACACATTGAAGGCAAGAGAGTTCAACATTCTCAAGGAGCATGATATTGATTCTTTCGTGACTTCGGTGGTAGAGGGATCGATCCTACCACTAATTAAACAAGATTAAATTACAATAAGAATCAAGCAAAGACAAATAGGATCATATATGACTCCATGAAGGACAATCTCATGTCAGTGATCACACCATTGAAGTTGTAAAAAGAGTGTTTTGACACATTCACGAATATTTATGAGAAGAAGGCCCTTACTCAAAATAAGGATTTGAAGAACAAGTTGCACAACCTAAATATAGAGAAATATGAGACCGTAGCATCCTTCTTTTCGAATATTTCACAAATGCGAGATCAACTAGCAAGCATGAGTGTGGTGACGGATGAGGATGACTTTCTCCAAACCGCCATCGATGGGCTCCCTTCCTCATGGGATACTTTCTTAGAAGAAAAAAATGGAAGAGAAGAGAAACCAAATTTTGAGAGATTATGGCATCATTGCATTCATGAAGAGGGGTGCATCCTAAGCAAAACATCATGCACTAAAGAAGAGAATATTTCCCTCATGGCAAGAAGGAAGAAAGGGAGGAAGCCATTCACTCCCAAGAAATTCTTCCATGCAAAGAATAAAGATTTCACCAAGAACTTTGATAAATTAAAAGCTAAATGCTTTTACTATGTGAAGAAATGATACTTTGCAAGATATTGCAATAAAAATAAAAATAAATAAGGAAAGTTTCATGCTTCTATCGCCATAGAAGAAAAGAATGCACATGAAGAGAAAGACACAAGAAGGGAGTATTATATTGTCTCTGATTTGTCTATATCTATCATCAAGGGTGAATATACATAGCTGATTGATAGTGGTGCACCCAAGCACATGTCATAATTCAAGGGGGCGATCTCCAACATAAAAGAAAATAAGTTTTCATGCATGGTTGAGTTAGGGGATAACTCTACATATTTGATCCAAGGTGTTAGGACTACATCCTTCTAGTAGAGTTCAGGAGATGTGTTGCATGTAGAGGACATTATTTATGTCCCAGGTCTAAAGAAGAACCTACTTTCAGTTTTGTTTTTTGAAGATAAAGGCTTCCAGTTATCTTCATGGAGAATCAAGCATACTTATGGTTAAGAAGCAGAACATTGATTCTGTTGCTATTATTGAAGTTCGAGAAGGAGTAATTTACAAGGTCCCGGGAAAGTATATTTCAGCCATGGTACATCACACTATCATCTCATGTGAGCTTTGTCATATAAGGATTGGTTACCTACACTTCAGAGCACTACCCGGTTTACAACGGATGGTAAACTGTATGCCTAGTTTTAATATTGAGCATGATAATGTATGTCGGGGATGTGCTTTAGGAAATAATGTTAAAAAAAGTTTTCTAATAGTCATACAAGATCTAAAGGTATCTTATATTTAGTGCACTCTGATGTATGTGGTCCCATGTCATATCCTTCCCTTAGCAGATATCTCTACTACGTATAGTTCATTGATAATTTCTATCGTAAAGCTTGGATTTATTTTATGAAATCCAAGAGTGAAACTTTTAGTAAGTTTAAAGAGTATAAAGCATTAGTAGAGAATCACACAAGTAGGCACATATATTCTTTAAGGGCTAATAATGGAGGAGAGTTTGATTCAAATGTGTTTAATGAGTTTTGTATTGATGCAAGGATTTGCAGACAATTAACAGTTCCTTACAAACCCCAACAAAATGGGATTGTAGAGACATAATAGAATTGTTTGAGGTTGTTGAATCCATGCTACATGATTAGGATCTGTCTACTTCCTTATGTGCAGAATATAGCAGTACAGTTGTGTAGCTTCAGAACAAAAGTCTGCATGCCATCCTTGAAGAGAAAACACATGAGTATTTTTGAGTGTCCAGTATATATTCACATACCAAAAGAAAAGAGAACCAAGATGGAACCTTCAAGAAAGAGTGGAACTTTGTCAGATGCATTGAGACCTCAAAAGAATTCAAAATATATGTACCTGGTGAGAGACATATTCAGGTTAGTCGAGATGTGACTTTCCATGAGGAAGTTGCTTTCAAGGTATCGAAAGAGATTGCATATGATACCAAGATTAGGGAGCATGAAAATCCTATATCAGAAGACCTTGATCATTATGCTTCCCCTTTGATGTTCATACGAAGAACCTTGGAGAGCATTCAAAGTTACCTATCATTGATGAACCAATTGAGTTGGTTAAGGAACCTCTTTCAACGAGGAGGGATATATGGTACCAGGATGTACTGAAATATGATCAGAAGCATGGAGCACCAGTGTGCTCTACTAGAGAGAGAAAGCAACCTGATAGGTATACTAGATATGTTGCGGTGATAAATCAAAATCTAAATGCTTTTAGGAATAAATGACACTTTGCAAGAGAGTGCAATAAAAATAAAAAGAATGAAGGAAAGTTTCATGCTTTTACTGCCATAGAAGAAAAGAATGCACCTGAAGAGAAAGACACAAGAATGCACTTGTATCTATAATCCTAGGTGAATATATATGGCGCTAATTGACAATGGTGCAACCAAGCACATGTCAGGATGAAAGGGCACAATCTCCAACATAAAAGAGAATAAGTTTCCATGCATGGTTAATCTAGGGGATAGCTCTACATATTTGATCCAAGGTGTTGGATATACATCCTTCCAGCTGAGTTCAAGAAATGTGTTGCATGTAGAGGACATTATTTATGTGCTAGGTCTAAAGAAGAACCTTCTTTCAGTTTTGGTTCTTGAAGATATAGGATTTTGAGTTATCTTCATGGAGAATCAAACATACTTATGGTAGAGGAAACAGAACATTGATTTTGCTGTTGTTATTGTAGTTTGAGAAGGAGGAATTTACAAGGTCCCATGAAAGTATATTTCATCCATCATGCATCACACTATCAACCCATGCGAGCTTTACCCGGTTTATAACGAATGGTAAAAGGTATGCCTAGTTTTAATATTGAGCATGATAGTTTATGTAGAGGATGTGCTTTAGGAAAGAATGTTAAAAATAAGTTTCCTAACAACCATACAATATATATAGGGATATTAGATTTAGTGCACTCTGATGTATGTGGTCCCATGTCATCTCCTTCCTTTAGTGTATACCTCTACTATGTATTGTTCATTAATGATTTCTCTTGTAACGCTTGGATTTATTTTATGAAATCCAAGAGTGAAACTTTTAGTAAGTTTCAAGAGTATAAAGCATTAGTAGAGAATCAAACAAGTAGGAAAATCCATGCTTTAAGGTCCGTTAATGGAGGATACTTTGATTCAACTACTTTTAATGAGTTTTGTAGTGATGCAGGGATTTGTAGACAACTGACAGTTCCTTACAAAACCCCAATAGAATGTGGTTGCAGAGAGAGAATAGAACTAATTGTGAGGCTGCTAAAGCAATGCTAGATGATCAAGATTTGTCTACTTCCTTATGGGAAGAAGCTACTAGTACAACTTTCTACATTCAAAACAGAAGTTCGCATTCCATCCTTGAAGAGAAAACACCTAAAGAGGTGTTCACTAGTGAAAAGCCAGACATTACACACTTGAGGATATTTGGGTGTCCAGTATATATTCACATACTAAAATAAAATATAACCAAGATGGAACCTTCAAGGAATAAGAGAAATTTTGTGGGCTACAGTGAGACCTCAAAAGCATTCAGAATATATGTACTTGGTGAGAGACATATTGAGGTTAGTCGAGATGTGAATTTCCTTGAGAAAGTTTCTTTCAAGAGATTGAAAGAATTGCATATGATACAGAGACCGAGGAACATGAAACTCCTACATCAAAAAACCTTGATCATGATGCTTCCTCTTTTGATGTTCAGAGGGAGAACCTTGGAGAGCATTCAGAGTTACGTGTCATCGATGAACTGATTGAGATGGTTAAGGAACCTCCTGCAAAGAGGAGGGTTACATGGTGCCAAGATGTACTGAAAGATGCTGAGAAGCATGGAAAACCAGTTTTCTCTACCAGAGAGCGAAAGAAACTTGATAGGTATACTGTATGTGTTGCATTGATGAGTGACACATGTGACTCAAAGCCTTGATCATATGAAAAAGATGCAGAGAAGCAAGTGTGGAAAGAAGCTATGACAGAGGAGTATCAGTCGATACTAAAGAATGATGTTTGGGAAATTATTCCCAGACCGTAAAAGAAGTCAATTGTTGCTTTTAGATGGATTTATAAGATAATCCATGATGTAGATAATAGCATTGACACATACAAAGCTAGATTTGTTGCCCTAGGTTTCTCTCAGAAAGAGGGCATTGATTATGAGGATACTTTTTCTCCCGTGGCTAGATATACCACAATTAGATCTCTTATTTCACTTGCATCAGTATTATGATGGAGCTTCACCAGATGGATATGAAGACCCCTTTTCTCAATGGCGAGGTCAAGGAAGAGGTTTACATTGAGTAGCATGAGGGATTTTTTATTCATGGGAAGGATTCCAATGTGTGCAAGTTGAAGAACTTCCTATATGGGTTAAAGGAATCTCCCCCAACTTGGTAATCCATAATAGATAGGTACATTCAGAAACGTGGTTTCTCAAAGACTAAAGAAAATTAAAAATTGTACTTCAAAGTAGTGGAGAACCAACCCTTGATACTGGTTCAATATGTGGATGATTTATTCCTCATAGGGGAGGAAAGATTGATTGATGAGTGTAAGAGGGAGCTTACCTCAGAATTTTATATGGAATACTTAGGTGTGCTGCACTACTTCATAGGCCTGGAAATTTGGTAGAGGAATGATGAAATATTGTGCATATTTGGCATGGTGGATTGTAAATCCATGACTACATAGATGGATTCCAACTTGAGGAAACATCATGAGATTAATACTAGATCAAATCCAATGGAACCCACTCTAGATAGACAGTTTATTGGCCTGCTATTGTACCTGATACACTCGAGGCCAGATATTTGATATGAAGTTAGCATTTTGAGTCAATTCATGGCAGATCCATGACACAAACATTGGGTTGCAGTAAAGCATGTTTTGAGGTACCTCTGCGATGTGATTGCTTATGGAATCAGGTATGCCTCCAGTGGAGGGGTATTATTACTTGGTTATACTGACTCTAATTAGGGTGGAAACATTGTTGATCAAAAGAGAACTTATGGATACTATTTCAATTTAGGTTCTGCTATGATTTCTTGGTATAGTAGAAAGAAAGGCTAAGTTGCATAGAGTACCATTGAAGCTGAGTACACTGTTGCTAGTACCGCTTATAAAGAAGCAGTGTGGATGAGAAATCTATTTGGAGGATTGTTTGGTGAAAATATTGAGACTACAATGATTAGGTGTGACAACCAGAGTTGTATAAAGCTTTCCTAAAATCCATTGTTTCATCACAAATCGAAAAACATAGAAATGGAGTATCACTTCATTCGAGACATGGTCCATAAATCCATTGTAAAACTTCAATACCTAGCTATTGATGACTAGATTACAAATGTATTTACAAAGCCTCTATCTGTGACGAAGTTCATACACTTCTGAGATAAGATTGGTATGGCAGCGAATGTATCCCTCGCTTAGAGGGAGTGTTGATTGTACAACATGAGGAGTAATTCTCCGGACTTGTGAGTCATATTAAGTACTATGTATCCTAATCTAATTGAGGTGGTGATGTTGTATTGTAAATCTAGTGAGTAATATCAAGCTGAGTCTTGTCAGTAATATCAAAACTAGACTTGTGAATAATATCAAGTCTATGAAACTTGTGTGTAATATCAAGTTTGTCTTGTGAGTAATATCAAGTCCTACAAATATCCTTATTGTTTTGAGGTGGCATCCTTTACTTGGTAAAGTGGTTATATTATGTGATGTATTATTAGTCATGGTCATTGAGTGCTATAAGTCTCCTTTAGGGATTATCTACCCCTAGAGTGATATACTTTAGCATATGACTATATGGCCTAGGGTAATATCTATGATCATCGTATGGAATAATTCTTCTAATTATGATACGATAATATAGATAAATAATTAATACACATATGGACCATGCAGTATTTAGTTAATGATAATGAGATAAAGCATAGAGAAAGAGAGTGAGAATTCGAATTTCCTATGTATTCCTCAAGTGAACTCGAATTATGAAGGCCTCATCTAAGCCTAAGTTGTAAATGAAGAATGTGTAAGTTAAATAAGGAACAACTCCTTAATTCATGCAAAGAGTTTGTGGATGGGTGACACTGATTGTGAAGTACCAAATACTTTCAATTAGTCTCCTAACATTTAGTTAAATATTAGTTCAGTTCAGTCAGTTCACATTCAGTTCAAGAAGATCACATTCAGTTCAAGTTAGTTAGCATCCAATTAAACCTAAATAAAGAAGGAGTGTGCGAATCTTGTGAATGGAAGAATAACTAAAGTGTTAGTTTAACATTGGAGCTTAGGAGGGAGCTAATGATGGCATGAAGAGGAGTTATAGTACATGATACTCCTAGTGAATACACCATGTATGATCTTAGTGTGTTTGTTGTGCCTCAAATTCACTCCCTTCTGCATGCTAGGTTTTTTTTGCTTGTTATTAATATGTGAGGAATATGGTAATTTCAATACACAGTTGCATATAGTTGTTTTTATAGGGTTTCTTTGGATCTCTCTTCTCTATTTCTATGGTGATATATCCTATTTGGAAATATGTTGATGTGTTATAAATAATTCTCTACAAATCTATATATCATACTCAAAGAATTCCTGGGTTTTTCATCCTCTTTGTTTGGAGGGTTTTCCCAAGGTATATCTTGTCTCTTATGGTTGATTAATTTACGTGGCTGATTTATTCTTGAGATTCATATATTGCTGATATAAAGATTCATATGTGGCTGATTTAAAGATTCATATATGACTGATATAAATTTTCTTATGTGGTTGATTTAAAGTTTCATAAAGTGTTGAAATTGTTTGATAAAAGTTTTAAAGTTTAAGCAACCTTGATTTTGCTCAAACTTCCACAAGGTATCAGAGCATAGGGCATGAAAGGGATTAGTTTTGTGCAATAATATAAGTTTTAAAGTTTAAGCAGCCCCAATTTCTTATGTGGTTTATTTAAAGTTTCATAAAGTGTTGAAATTGTTTGATAAAAGTTTTAAATTTTAAGCAACCCTGATTTTGTTCAAACTTTCACAAGGTATCAGAGCATAGGGCATGAAAGAGATTAGTTTTGTGAAAAAATATAATCCTATGTATATCTTGAATAATTGAGAAAAATATTGCAGCCATGGCATCGACCTTTGTTCAATCGGAAGACCACCTTGAAGGTACTTCCAACTTCAACACATGGAATGCAAGAGTGTTGAACATTCTCGAGGAGCATGATATCGATTCTTTTGTGACTTCAGTGGTAGAGGATCCTACCACTAATGCAACGATATTAAATTAAAAAAGGAAACAAGAAAAGGAAAAAACGATCATATATGACTTCGTGAAGGACAATCTCATGTCGACGATCACACCATTGAAGACTACAAAAGATTTTTTTGACACACTCACGAATATTTATGAGAAGAAGGGCCCTATTCAAAAGAGGGATTTGAAGAAAAAGTTGAGCAACTGAAATATGGATAAAGATGATACTGTAGCCTACTTCTTTTCAAATATTTCACAAGTGAGATATCAACTAGCAAGCGTCGGTGCGGTGACGGATGAGGATGACCTTCTCCAAATCGCCATCGATGGGATCTCTTACTCATGGGAAAGTTTATTAGAAACAGTAAATGGAAGATAATATCAGTACAAATTCAAGATATTAGGATATGATTTCATTCATGAAGAGGGGTGCATCCTAAGAAAACCATCATGCACTAAATAAGAGAATCATCCACTCACGACACAAATGAAGAAAGGGAGGAAGTCATTCGCTCTAGAGAAATTATTACATGCGAAGAAGAAATATTTCCCCAATAAATTTGATAAATAAAATCTAATGATTTTATTATGAGAAGAAAGGCCACTTTGTAAGAGAGTGTAATAAAAATAAAAAGAATGAAGGAAAGTTTCATGCTTCTGCCGCCATAGAAGAAAAGAATGCAGCTAAAGAGAAAGAGACAAGAAGGGAGTATTATCTTGTCGCTGATTTGTATGGATATATCATCACGGGTGAAGATACATGGCTGATTGACAATGGTGCATCCAAGCACATGTTAGTATTCAAGGTTGCAATCTCCAACATAAAAGCAAATAAGTTTTCATGCATGGTTGAGTTAGGGGATAACTCTACATATTCGATCCAAGGTGTTGGATATACATCCTTCCAGCTGATTTCAAGAGATGTGTTATATGTAGAGGAAATTATTTATGTCCCAGGTCTAAAGAAGAACCTACTTTTAGTTTTGGTTTTTAAAGAAAAAGGCTTCCGAGTTATGTTCATAGAGAATCAAGAATACTTCTGTTCAAACAACCAAAACATTGATTATGCTATTGTTATTGGAGTTAGAGAAGGACTAATTTACAAGATCCTAGGAAAGTATATTTTACCCATGGTAGATCACACTATCAGCCCATGTGATCTTTGGAATAGGAGGATTTTCCACCTCCACTTCAGAGCAATACCCGATTTACTACGAATGGTAAAAGGTATGCCTAGTTTTAATATTGAGCATGATAGTTTATGTCAGGGATGTGATTTAGGAAAGAATGTTAAAAATAAGTTTCCTAACAGTTGTACAAGATCTAAAGGGATCTTATATTTAGTACAATCTCATGTATGTGGTCCCATGTCATCTCCTTCCCTTAGCGTATATCTCTACTATGTATTGTTCATTGATGATTTCTCCCATAAAGATTGGATTTATTTTATGAAATCCAAGAGTGAAAATTTTCGTAAGTTTCAAGAGTATAAAGCATTAGTAGTGAATCATACAAGTAAGCACATCTGTGCTTTAAGGTCCGATAATGGAGGAGAATTTGATTCAAATTATTTTAATGAGTTTTGTAGTGATGTAGGGATTTATAGACAACTAATAGTTCCTTACAAATCCCAGCAGAATGGGGTTGCAGAGAGAAAGAATATAACTATTTGTGAGGCTGCTAAATCCATGCTATACGATCAGGATCTATCTTCTTCCTTATGGGAAGAATATACCAGTACAACATTGTACATTTAGAACAAAATTCCGCATGCCATCCTTGAAGAGAAAACACTTGAAGAGGTGTTCACTAGTGAAAATTCAGACATTTCACACATGAGGATTTTTGGGTGTGCAGTATATATTCACATACCAAAATAAATGAGAACCAAGATGGAACCTTTAGGAAAGAAGGGAACTTTTGTGGGATACAGTGAGACCTCAAAAGCATTCATAAATATATGTACATGGTGAGAGACATATTGAGGTTAGTCAAGATGCGACTTTCCATGAGGAAGTTGCTTTCAAGAGATTGAGAGAAATTGCATATGATACAGAGACTGAGGAGCATGAAACTCCTATATTAGATGATCTTGATCATGATGCTTCCCCTTCTTATGTTCATAGGGAGAACATCAGAGAGCATTCAAAGTTACTTTCCATTAATGAACCAATTGAGATAGTTGAGGAACCTCTTGCAAAGAGGAGGGATGCATGGTGCTGAGATGTACTAAACTATGTTGAGAAGATTGGAGCACCAGTGGGATCTACCAGAGAGTGAAAGAAACCTGATAGGTATGTTGCATATGTTACATTGATGAGTGACATATGTGACTCATAACCTTCATCATATGAAAAATTTGTAGAGCAGGAAGTGTGGAAAAATTATATGACAGAGGAGTATCAATCGATACTAAATAATGATGTTTGGGAAATTGTTCCTTGACCCGAGAAGAAGTCAATTGTTACTTCTATATCAATTTATAAGATAAAGCATGTTGCAGATGATAGTGTTGACAAATACAAATCCATATTTGTTTCCCGAGGTTTCTCTCAAAGGAGAGCATTGATTATGAGGAGACTTTTGCTCTCGTGGCTAGATATACCACAATTAAATTTATTATTTCACATGCATAAATATGAGGTTGAAATATTCACCAAATGGATGTGAAGAATGCCTTCCTCAATGGTGAGGTTGAGGAAGAGGTTTACATTGAGAAGCCTAATTGATTTGTGATTCTGGGAAGGATTCCAATGTGTGTAAGTTGAATAAATCCCTCTATGGGTTAAAGCAAGCTCCCCGACCTTGGTATGCCAGAATATATAGCTACCTTCAAAAATTAGGTTTCTCAAAGAGTGAAGCAAAGTCAAATTTTTTCTACAAAGTAGTGGATAACCAACCCTTGATAGTAGTTTTGTATGTGGATTATCTATTCCTCACGGTAGAGGAAAGATTGATTTCTGAGTGTAAGAGGGAGATTACTTTAGAAATTGAGATGAAAGACTTAGGTCTTATGCACTACATCCTAGGCCTGGATATTTGGCAGAGGAATGATGAGATATTTCTTTCTTAAGGGAAGTACATTGAGTACATATTGCCCAGATTTGGCATGGTGGATTATATGAGTACTCCAATGGTTTCTAACTTGAGGAAACTTCATGAGACAGAGACTGGATCATATCCAATAGACACCACTCCATACAAAAAATTGATAGGCTCGTTGATGTACCTAATACACTCAAGGACATATATTTTCTATGCAGTTAGCATTTTGAGTCAGTTCAAGGCAGATCTGAGACACAGACACCAGGTTGCACCAAAGTGCAACAAAGCATGTTTTGAGGTACCTTAGTGGTACGATTGATTATGGACTTAGAAATGCCTCTAGTGGAGAGGTATTATTACTTGGTTATACTGAATTTTATTGGGGTGGAAACATTGCTGATCGGAAGAACACTTCCAAGTATTGTTTCAACTTAGGTTCTGCCATGTTTTCTTCGTCTAGTAGAAATCAGGGTTTAGTTTCTCAGAGTACAGTTGAAGCTGAGTACATTGCTACTAGTACTGCTTTTAGAGAAGCAGTGTGGCTGAGAAATCCATTTGTAGGATTGTTTAGTGAAGAGATTGAGCCTATAATGATTAGGTGTGACAACCAGAGTTTTATATAGCTTTCCAAAAATCTAGTGTTTTATGGAAAATCGAAACACATAGAAATGAAATATCACTTCATTGGAGACATGGTCCAGAGAGGCATTGTAAAACTTCAATACATAGCTAGTGATGAGAATATTGCATATGTATTGAAAAATCCTCCATCTGTGACGAAGTTCAGATACTTACGAGATAAGCTTGGTATGGCAGAGGATGTCTCTCTCGTTGAGAGGGAGTGATAAGATATTTCTTAGATTCCCATACATACGATGGGGAGCCATCCGCATATCGATTCCAAGTAATTTTGATAAGTTGATATACTTGTTCAATAAGTTGATAGACTTAATAAACTTATTTGATAATTTTATTGACTTCTTGATAGAATTCTTCAACCACAAAGGATTGAATCGGAAAAGGATGGGACCCTGATTTTTCATAGTGTCGAGAGCCAATATAATTGGCTTATGATATGAAGTTACATTTGGAAGAATATGTACTTGCATCAAATATCTTTTATGAAGGAGAGAACTATGAACAATAAATTTGTCTAGTCTAGACGTTATGTGCCCTAGACCCACTCTCCTATTGTTCCAAGCATAAGTGCATTTCTTAGGCTTGATGTCCACAAAATCCAAATATCCAATTAGCTCCTCTATTTTTTTTCTGAATATATCTCTTAGCAAAGAGCCTCCTCTTCTCTCTTTATAAGAGATAGTCACATCAAGTTCTCCATCTAGAATACCACAATGATCCTGTTTAAGAGTGTCCAAAGAGATCCCATGCTTAATTTTGTTATGAATTGACCCATAAACATTGAAATTTTTGAAAGTTTCTTGAGTACCAATCACTACCAACTCAGCTGTAAACTAAATCCTATTTATTTTTTTCCTGGGGGAGAATTTATTTTGGTCCAAAAAAAGAGACAGTCCTCCCGAATCCCCTAGGGAATCCACTGCAATTCCTTCCCCATTTTTCTATATTCTATTGAAAACTTGAATTGCTTTGATGGTTTCCATTTTTGTCACTTAGAGAATAAGTATAGGGAGACGATATTTATGTATCATGGCTCTTATTGCTTCAACTTTCTGAGTTGATCCTAAACTTCTACAATTCCAAGAGACAATGTTCATTATTTCTTTTAATATGGTCCAAATTTGCTTCATGATTCTGCCCTTTTTGATTGAAACAACACCTTTGATAAGAAACTCACGGGAGGTTTTCTTTCCCAAGTGTTTTATTTTATCCACTTCATCTCCTCGAAGTGTATTTATAGATTTTTTTACATGATTTTTTATTTATTGATCTTTCTTCTTCCATTTCTTCTTAGGATTCTTCAAGTGATTTCCGAATAGATTTATCTATCTCGACATCTTCCAGATCTTTAGGCTCATTAATCACATGTGAGTTAATTTCTACAAATGGTTGCAAAGGGAGGACAAAGGATTTCCCTTCCACCCATATCTATTCCACAATAGGTTGGGAGGAAGATTGCTTAGGATTTTGGCTTCCTAATTGCATTTCCAAATCCTCATTATTACCATTCGAAGCTTTTGAATGAAACTGGTTTGAAGTAGAAGGCACCACACATTTTTCATGGATCAAAGTGGCCTATGTTTTCCTTTTTTCTTGAAATCTTTGGCACTCCTTTGCTTGTTCAGAGAAATCTCTTGCAAATTTTCCATATTCATGACATTTCTTGCATTTAAAAGAAAATTCATCATAATCTACTTTTTGAACATGTGACCAATTTTCCATAACCAAATTTACCATCTATGGAAGACCCTTTTCGAGGTCTACTTCCACACAAATTTAAGCACATGAAAGAATATGATATTTGGGTTCTAATGTATCATGTATCTTCTTAGAGAATTTCCTATGGCTTCCAAAACTTAATCAGACTAACAATGTATCTTTATTTGAGGAAATGGAAAAGAGGTTGAGGTTTAGATTTAAATAGATGCCACTAGCTCATGAGACAAGGATGCGGGAATTTATGGAGTTAATGCATAGTGTTCACAAGATTCAAAGAGAAACTCATATATATTGACTACAGATATGTGACTAATCGAATCAACAAAGTATCGACAAGTCAATGGCGACACATAATGGTTGTTTGTAGACTATAGTTGTAGTAGTAAAAATATGTTGTATTTTATATAAAATATCATGATCAAAGTATATTATGTATTTCCGTTGATAAATGAATGAGTGAATAAGATAAAAGTTCTAAGGAATTTTAGATGTTGAGGCGAAACTCTATTCGCATAGTACCATATGCAAAACAAGGAAAACCCTATGGAGATTTCCACCAAAATTTTGTTTCAGAAAACAATTACAATCAAAGTAACTGCATGGACATGAATATTTTTAAAGGAATGGAAATTAAATTGAACAAAGATGCAAGTACTAAGGACAATATATTCGCTTTTACCATATGAATTTTTATAATGTTAAATTTGTATGAAGTTGAATGTTGTCTTTAATGTATTTCTACAAAGTGAACTAATTGTCAGATGGGCCCACATATTTAGTTTTCCCTTGTGAGAACACCATATTTTTAGTGTTTTTAATTTATTTAACAAATAGTTACGAACCTTGAGTTCTAGAAACATTATATAAATCATCTTAGACTGTTCATTATTATGTATTTTGGTCAAATTTGTGATTAGGTAATATATCATTTTTCATATCAAAATAACTTACTTCGTATAATGACATTATATAAAATAGTTACTCTCATTAATATGAAATACATATTTCATATTTATTTAATAAATGGTGCATCCAATGAGAAGTTTTGTGAAATTGGGCAATCAAGAAATTGGAAAAAAAGTCATAATTCTTCTTTCAAAAGTCCCAAAACAATTGAAACAAGAGCTAGGTGGTGACTATGTCCTCGACACCGTGACTAACTTTAGGGCCAACTGTGAGCAATAGTTTTTTGTAATGGAAACAATTATTAAAGGAGTTGTTTTTTTCTCTTGATGAATCATTTTATATAGAATCTATAATCCTTGTTTCAATAAAAAGTTTTTTTAACCTTGTTTTTATTGATAAAAACTATTCATTTAAAAAAAATTAAAAACTATTATTTAAAAAAAAAACATTACTTGGCAAATTTATATTGAAAAAAAAATCCTCTGAATCAAATTACCATTCCACTGTCCTAGACTATGGATATGAACGCAATGGACATTTATTAGAAAATATATCCGGTGAAGATGTGGTTTTGAGTCACACCTTTCCCAACTTAATATCGATTATGTATCATCCACGAACTCAAATAAAAAAATAACATTGATTTGTATCATCCATTAAGAACAAATTCAATCAAGTAAAATTGAATTCTCATCACTTAAGCACAAACTCAAACAAGAAAAAATTAAAAACATTGATTTGTACTCGATCAAGCATATAACATTTGAAGTGGAAGTTTAGATAGTAGATTTTTTTTCATACTGTCATTGTAAAAAGAATAAAAATTAAGTTGAAATAGTAGATCCTTCTTTCATAATTGTGTCATTGTAAAAAGATCAAAATTATGTTTGATCAAATGACGCAAATTAGTTACTCAATGCGTTTGCAGTATTTTTTAATTGCAAATATCGGTTTATTTCCTCTTTTCATGGGATTGAACTGTAGAATGTTGTACAAATGTAATTTTCATTTCTTACTTGGATCCCATATTACTTCTCATGGAGCCAAGATTATAATCCAATTTTTGATAGCCTTGCCTACTTCTTCCATTTTATATAATATATATCCACAAATTACTTCACTATATATAAGATATGCCCTCAAATTGAAAGAAAAGAAATAGTAGACAAATACAATTGCAAAGAGGTAGATATACATAGAGAACCACCCAATAGATGAAATACACGAAACACCTGAAAATCATGGAGGTATAGCATATAGGTGCATGTGTCCTATGGGAGTGCAGAATTCAAAATAAAAATTTGCCACAACAGGGATTAATTCCTTCGAAAATTTGAATAGCACACCTCACACACATCATGAATTTGCATTATGTGGGGGTGGTGGTGAAAGTAAAACCATTACAACTCAGGTTTCACAATTGCAGTGTTAAATTAAAAGTAAACTCTTATTGAATATAACCAGAATATAAATGAAAGTAATATTCAGTTTCAAACATGGTTTCTCCTAGTTAAATTCAAAGATAGTTTATAACCTTATTTAACATTTCAATAGTATAACCCTTTTTATACATCATTAGTATNAATTTCTTCAAAGAGTTCATTCTGTCATTTTCCCCATTCCTCCCTCCCCTTATCTTTCTAAGATTCTAGTCATCCAGACCCCTTCCCACATTAACATCATTCATATCAAAACGATTACAAAGACAAAAATATTGATGCCTCTCAAACCAGTAACTGCATAGAGACAGATAGTTGGCGAAGGATTATCTATTGATTACCCCTTCCCGACCGAAACTATTACATTCATATATAAGAAAAAAGTATTCATTAAAAGCATGATAAACCAGATTTCTATAGTCAAGCCAAAATGGTCAAAATAGAAATAGGTGGTAGTCCAAAAACACATTCCTCCCCAAGGCCTTATTGTGTATGTGGATCAATGGGGGAGGGCAGCGGCATAGAGGGATGTTCCCCCATGCTCTCCAGCAGCTCGCCTACAATCTAATCCAACATTATGAAACTAGAAACACTTTCTTGATGCCCCTGTCTGAACATGGCTAGTGCATCCTGAATCCCATGCGCCAGTTGCAAGTTTGCTTGAATGTCCCATGACAACAAAATGTGAACCATCCAAAATGGAATGGCTACCAGGGGTCGCCCTTGATGATTCTTATATTCCCAGATAAGCTCAAATTCCTTGACAACTATCATGGCTTCGACCCTTGCCGGGGTTTCATCCATATACTGCGCCCCCATGTTAAAAGCCAAAGGCGTCGGGCCCTCTTCCATAGGCAGGACACTACCAAATGAGAATACTTGGGATTTATTTCTCCCTTCCAATATTCCCTGCTTCCCTTGGCAACGCTGCACATGCCATTACTAAGCCATTGTTTCACAAAGCTGAGAATGTTGAGAGGCTTGCATGAGAAGGAAACAAATCCAAGCCATACCATGTTGATCCTTTCTCCTTCCAGAGAAGCATATATAGCCGTTTCTTGAACCTTGATGATGTAACCTTCCCTCATCATCGCCAGTTGATGTTTCCAATTCGCACCCTGTGAAACGTGGAAACTTCAAAATTACCATTCCAGAGCCATTTAATCTTCACCAAATCCTTCCCTCCATGTGAAATATTGGAATCCCTATCCCCCATTAAAGGCCATGTAGTACGTGCCTTACTATTAACGACAGTCCAGGTATAGAGACTCGATAGTTCCCCACAGGTAAAACCAAAAGTTTCGATCCCTTGTACCACACCATACCTTGTAAGCATGAAATGAGAAGATCTTATAATTGAATGCCTGACGCCGGATCATCCTCACCAAATCGGGTGGACATGCCACCTTACATCTCCATATCACTCATCTGCTTCCCACTTGTCCTAGCCTTAATACCAGTCTACAAGATTTTAATGTCGTGTGTAATGGATGTCTCATCGCTGAAATTCGCGTCTGACACAGGGATGTGGATAGGGGACCCACCATGCCAGATCATGTGGCCATCTGAATCCTTCTTGGTTATGAAGAGGGGGGCGCGTGTATGGGGGGAAGTGACGAACAACATGGTTGAAGGGGGAGAATGAATGCACCTGTCTTGCAATGGAGGCAGAAGATCAAATAGCTGTTGAGGACATCCTACATCTGTCCTCCCGATGTCTTCCAATGCCAGCGCTTCACACTTCCTCCATAACGGGCTGTCTCTATTATCGTTGCTTACCTCTACATGGAAGAAAATACCCTTTCCAACCCCTTCGTTTGCTAAGGTGTCCACCACTCTGTTACCTGTCCATTTAACATGCAAGAATATGAGCACATGATTGTGCCTTAGCCAACTTCTTAGCGCTGTAATCCTGCACTCCCATCGCCATTTTTTGGATACCTGGCCTATGGTCGCTCCATTCTGAAGCCTTCTAGCTATGTTAATGACCACCAGAGATTCCCCTTCCACAATAAGAGGGATTCGTTGATTCTGAACAACCCACGAGACCCCATTTATGAGGCCTTCAAGATCCGCTGGGTTGTTAGATATGGTGCCAATGTTTCCCCAACATATACTAAGGATTATTCCATGTGAGTCCGTAATTGCTCTGCATAAGCCAGCAGGTCCCGAGTTCCCTTTTACAGCCCCATCAAAGTTCAATTTGAAGGCGCCCGTCGAAGGAATTTTCCATGAATTAGAGTTGCTTGGCTGCTTAGTCATTTTGTTTGGACGTGAATTGTTCACAGGTAACGTCCTGATTCCCCATCCATGAAGAATTTGTTTTCACTTGCTTCTACTGCATAATCCTCCTGTTTCCATGGAATTAGCGTTATAGTTTATTTTAGATAAGCTTCTATAATTGCCCAAATTTCTTCAACCCGACGCTTTTTATTTTCAAAAGTTTTTAAGTTTCAGGTTTTCAATATTTCCCAGATCACAAAGCCTGGAAAAAACTCCCAGATTCTATTCACTTATTTGTTTTTGAATATGTTCTTTGGATATTCTACTATCTTTATATCGGGTCTTCCTTTATATCTATGATTTTTTTTAAACAACCCGACACCTTTATCCCATATAGCACCCACTATTGGACAATCGTCCAAAAAGTGGTTTATAGTTTCATTGCTATTTTTGCAAAAAATACATCTTGAAGGACCCAAAATCTCCCAAAATTGTATATTATCCAAAGTGAGAATGCGACATTGGAGAATGAGCCAGCTAAAAGTTGCAATTTTGGGCCACCATTTTCCTCCCCATATTTTCCTCCATTTAGCTTCCTTTTCCAACCTATGAGTTTCAGTCAGCAACCCTATGGACTCTTTGGTATTGAACCTTCCAAGGTTTGAATATCCCCAACGTATCTTGTTCATGCCATTGTGCCAGGGGATCTTCCTAGATTAGAGTTCCATGTAGAAATCATCCATGTCCTCTGTTGGCACTAGGGTTTGCCACCATTCTTTAATTTTCCATGTCTTGAATATTTTGTCAGGGGACCCGGAGTCTCAAAATTCACTCACCTTTTTCATCTGGCTATTCTGGAGGTGGTATATAAGAGTTGGAAAATTGTCCTGACTATCAATACTCGTCTCCTGGTTCTAGGCATCACTAACGAGTAGTGCTAAACTGCCATCTCTTACCTCCTAGAAACTGTGACTCTAGATGAGATTTCGGTTTTCCTGAGCCGATTTCCATATGCTGGAGCTCAGGAGATCCTCCCCAAATATTATCAATGATTGTTTTGGCCATTGGGGTGCATGCTTCGCATGCCATAGCTTCGCCCATGGTTCTTCCTCATGAGTTATCCATTTCCACCATATCTTGGCTCCCATTTCTTTATTAATATCTACTGGGTCATGAAGACCTAACCCTCCCACCTCTTTGGGTTTACATACAGTTTTCTAGTCCACCAATGGCCACTTCCTGTGGCTATCATCTCCTGCCTACATAAAGTTCCTTTGAATATTCCTGATATGCTTTATCACTAATTTTGGTACTACTAAAATCGAGAACAGATAGAGCGGCATATCCTGGAGGACTAAATTAACCAAAATGAGTCTACTGGGAAAATTAAGGGCTCTAAAGGTCCACTAGATAAGTTTCTGCTTGAATTTGTCTAGTAGATCCTTCCAAGAGACCTGTTTGATGGTCGATTCTGCAAACGGTGCTCCTAAATATTTGGAAGGGATCCCTCCTTCAGTGAATTCCAATATCCTTAGAATATTTATTTTCGTGATTTTCAGGGTATTGAATAAGTATACTTAGGATTTATCCTTATTGATTTCAAGACCGCTGGACTCTAGGAAAGTGTCCAACCCCTCTTTTATGCCTTGTGCCTCTTGTTCAGTGGAAGGACCCATAAGCATCATATCATCTACAATTTGTTGATGAGTTTGAGGTTCCAGCTCAGCGTTAAGGGTTAACCCTTTGAGCTTATTATCCATGTGTAAGTTCTTAAGCATTCTACCAAGACCCTCAACTGCTATAATAAATAGAAAGGGGGAAAGCAGATCATCTTGTTTAATTCCTCTTGAGACCCGGAAGGGTGTGGAGGGGGTACCATTAACTAAAATGGAGAAGAAGGTCGATGAAACCAGTTTCATGACCTACCCCGTCCATTGGTCTGAGAATCCAGAAGCTTGAAGCACACCTGCTAATAATTTCCAATTCAATTTATCATAAGCTTTAGATAGATCTAATTTCATTAGCATACCTAGGATTTTCCCAATTTTGACCGAATGGATAGTTTCATGGATCGGGATGGCTCCATCCAGAAATTTTCTTCCTTCGACGAATCCCTCCTACTCAGGGGAGATGATTAGGGGAAGCAGGGGATGAGTCATGTTGGCTATAACCTTATAAATGATTTTATATATGACATTACATAAGGTGACCAGTCTGAGTTTTCCAGGGTCTTCCGTTCGGGTTTATTTTGGAATAAGCACCAGGAAGGTTGCATTAAGAGCTTTCAGAATGGTACCAGTCCTCATTAAGTCCTCCGCCAAAGCCCATACTTCCTATTTCAACCAATCCCAATAGGCATGGAAGAAGTTGGTGGTAAATCCATCAATTAGTGGTGCTTTATCATTTGACAATTGCTTAACCGCGGTGTCAACTTCTTCCAACTCAATTGGTTTCAGAAGCAAGAGAGTATTCTCTTCCATGATGACTTTTGGAATTTTACCTCAGAATCTCCCTCTGGGATGCATCCCTATGCCAATATGGTTCCTCCAGGAGTTCAACGAAAAATTAGTTCAAAGTGAGTTCTAGATCTTCTTGGGTTTCGACAATATTTCCTTCTTCTGTTTTTAATCTAGCCATCCAGTTTCCCTGGCGATGTTGCATGGATTCCTTATGGAAGAAACTAGTATTTTGTTCCCCTTCTTGGAGCCACTTAACTCTAGATTTCTGATTCTAGAATATTTCCTCCTGTTGTTCTCTTTGGATAAACTCATGGAGCAAAGATTTTTCTTGTTCTCGAATGTCCCCCGTGAAGCTAGTCTGGATACCTCTGATTTGTGCCTCTTTGATTTTTCCATCCAGCTCCACTTTAGCCTTAAAGATGTTACCAAAGGATTCTTTGTTCCAATTCTTGATTTTTGATTTAAGGAGTTTAAGGTTTTGTTGGAATTGGTACATCCATGTTCCTCTTATGGTTGGAATTTCCTCCCACCATTCTTTTAGTTTCTCCAAGAAGTCCGCCTTGAGAAGCCAGAACTTTTCGAAATGAAATGGTCAAGACGCAGATGAACCCTTATGTTGTCCCACTCCAACTTGATACGTCAGTGGTCTGATCCAGCTGATGGGAGTACCACAGCCCTCAGTTCCCCCCCCCCTTCATCATAATGGATTTTGAGACCAAAAATAAATATAGCCGACAAGCTATTCCCTTGTCTCCTGTTCTTTTATTATTCCACGTGAAGGTACTGTTGGTTGTTCTGACATCGACCAGTTCTAGGTTATCAATAAATTCGTTAAAATAATCGATGATAGGGTTTAGCTGCCTTATCCCACCTTTTTCTTTATCAAGATTCCTGACTAGGTTGAAGCCCCCTCCCAGAATCTAGGGTTTTCCTTTCGACATCCTTTTAAGCATCCCTAAAGAGTCCAAAAATTGCACTTTCTGTTATGCCCGAGGAGGGTTGTACACATTGGTAATAAACCCCCTAGTACTAATGCCTAAGATAAAAAATGCTGCTGATAGAGAGTGTTGGGTCGCAGAGAAGTCATAGAGGGAAACCTCTCTTTGGTTCCAGAGAATCCCGATACCTCTAACAGCCCCTTTAGCATCCACTACTATTGCCCCACTTCCCCTCCATACTTTTCCTCCTATAATCTTTAGTTCCTCCCCTGAGCATTTTGTTTCTTGTAAAAACATTATACCCAGATTTTCCAGTTCCATCCTTCTCCTTATAAGACGAATCTTCAAGGTACTGTTACACCCTCTTATATTCCAGGTTGTGATCCGCATTGGAAACTTATTTATTCAAGGGAGATAAGGCCGCATCTATGGTAGGATATTTGCCCCATGCCACCGGTTGATCCCCTACCATTTAAATCCTTTGCACATTACTGTACCTACCTCGGTTTTCTTTCTTCCCTTTATTTTTGCCATTCTGATCTTTAAGGGGTTATGCCGAGACCCCAAGAAACTTCATCGATTTGGCCTTGATTATCGCTTTTTCCAATAATGTGACTTGTTGTGGAAGTATTTTTTTGGGAACCTTCTCAAAGCATGCCATTTCCAGACCTACCGGATCCAGATCTCCTATCTCTATTTCTTCCTCTTTAGTTTTAGATGTCTTATTATCATCTTCTTTGATTTCCTGCGGCTCCTCCTGGGTCTGGATCTTCATGTTTAGTTCTATTTCTTGACTCTGCTGGTTGGAATCTTTTCTTCTTGCTGAGTGTTGGTTTGCTTGGGTTCTTGGAGGACTTCAAACCTATTTTGTGTTTGGAATTTTTTTATAAATTTCAAGGCCCGTAGTCTTCTTGGATAATCTTTTCTTATTCTGGACTCGGGTAAACCCCTCAGAATCTTGATTTTCTTGATCTTTAATTCCTCCTAGTTTTCTATTTTGCGGGCATTCTCTGAACAAGTGTCCATGCTCATGGCATCGCCTGCATCTAAACGGTATATGTCCATATTCGATCACTTGGAACCAGTCCTCATCCTCCCATGTTAAGTCAATTCCATCTGGAAGATCCTATGATATATCAAGATAGATGCAAATCTGGGTATAGGATGTGTACCGCCTTTGTCTGGGGTTCTCTGATACTTTTACAAAGTTCCCTAGGATGTTCCCAATGTCCGTCAGGATTTCTTCTGTCCAATACTCTATAGGAAGGGAGTACATTCTGATCTAGAATGAAGCTATTGTGAGGTTTTATTTGTCTGGATTAATTCTTTCTTTCCACGGCCTTAAGAACAGACCAACAGAATTGAAGAAATAAGTCTCGCTCTCAAATATTTTGGCTCTATATTCTTCATTAAAGAAAATAACCATGAATAAATATTTGGCTCCCAGTTGCAGATCATAGTGTCCTTGTGGTTTCCAGGTGGTTTTTATCCACCACACTAAGGTCTTCTCCGTGGGACAAATTCCAACAAATTTTCCAATGAGAGCATGCTCCTTCGTGTAGGAGATGTCTTCTCTTATTCGATCTGATTTGATCTAAAGATTTGGTACAGTATTCAATGTTGGCAGACCTTTCCCTGCTCTTTTGTTCTCTTCCTTCATCATAGTTTCTTTACTGGATCCACTAGTGCATTCTCCATCCTTCCCCAAATGTGTATCAGGTACTTTCCATTTACCTTTTTCTTTCTCAATTTCCATTTCTGAGCTCTGAATAGGGGCTTTGTCGCATCGTCTGTAGGCTCACTCATCCTNTCTCCATCCAGTTTCGTTCCGTCTCTACTATTGCGCCCTCACAATTTGATTATTCTCTGAAAGAACACGCATACATCATTAGTATATTATTATACATTAAATTGTTTATTTCACAAAAAAGATTACACTAAAACAAAAATGTTTGACAAATTCAAACCCCTATACAGGGATGCAACTATTCAAGCTTTGATTGGGAAGTTGGACTCACCATCG
Organism: Pseudotsuga menziesii; assembly: GCA_001517045.1. NCBI lineage: Eukaryota > Viridiplantae > Streptophyta > Pinopsida > Pinales > Pinaceae > Pseudotsuga > Pseudotsuga menziesii. The sequence continues at coordinate 898,623 of LPNX010737694.1, forward strand.
CTACTTGGTAGCATGACAACAAATTTAAGTGTGCTTTGCAACCTCTTCTTGCAGTGTAATTATAAATGATGTATTTAAGGTGGTTTTATAGAAATTGAAGCAAAAGAATGTTTTTTAAATTCATTTTACAAAATGGCATACTGGGTGAGTGCTTTCATTGAGTGGAGAAACAAAAATGAAAAATAGAGGATCTTTAGTTCTCATTTGTATTGCACATTAAATTTGGTTGTTTAGTTGATGTTCAAGAAAATATTTTCAATTGTCTTGAATGAAGTAGCTCAAAGATTCACTACACAATTATGAATCAGTGAAAGCCCATTTCTCTTCCTAGTACAATAATATTTAATTTATTATTGGATATATATATATGGTTTACTATTAAGAGGTATTATATATAAATACAATTAAAAAAATAGAAACTCTAAAGAAATAATGCATGCACTTAATACAATAGTAAAAAATGTAAGAAATTCCTATGTGCTGGCAATAAGTAGCTTGGTATATTTCCAGTATTGCAGTTTGCATATGAGTAATTCTCATAGGCATGTTGGCAGGGATTTTGGGTAAGTGAGTTGCACAATGTCACGGCAGCAGCGCAAGCTCATGCGACACCGTGCAAGGCCAGATCGACGCGATGGGCGGAAGAATAACCGCTTTTGAATATTTAATGTATTAATTAACCATGTTTTGTGGACATAGGTCATTAGTGGTTAGAAGTTAGTTAGAAGTGGACCTTTGATGTAAAGGAGCAAGCCTATATATAGAGCTAGCTTTGCAATTGTAAGATCATCATGATCAGCGCGATACAAGTCCAAGTCAATATCTGAGAGTGATCAATTTGTTGTGATCTGTCTAATGTCTTAATGAGTCTTCTGTTTTGAACAATCCGTGATCTGTCTGTGTCAAATACTGAATTTTGGGATGTAATCAATCTCCTACCGTGGAGAAGAACTATCTGTTTTGGATATGTTGCATTAATATGACATGACGGTTGTTGCCTAAAAGTTGCCTTTTGTTTTCCTGTTTTCTCTGCTGCGATGTCAATGAGAAGTGTATTGAATCTGTTTATGATTTACTGATGTTGCTGCAATGAATTGATGATGTGATTTATCCCAATTTTATTGCAATTTTGATGAATTATGATGAAGCTTATTAAGGTTGTTTTATGAATGATACTGCTGCGATAACATTGCTGCGATAAATGAAGGATGTGATCTGTTAGATCCATAGTTGTGAAGATGAATTGTGATAATTGTCTTAGTTCTATTAAGTGACTTGGAGTAATATGATAGTTATGCTGTCGAAGCCAGGGATGCCATATCTTCCCTTCTTACTGCCGAAAACTTGGTTCTGACAGCTCTCCCTTGAACATATCGGATGAGACTTCGTCCGCTCTGCGGATGTTGCTAGGCAGGGTAAAACCTGTTTGGGTCGGTGCTCAGGGAGATCACATAGGTTGGGCATCGACATAGTGAGAACCCCTGTCGGAGAGGCTTTGTTGGTGGGTTTTTTCCAACAAATGGTTCCGTTTCCGGGACCAAGTTGAGATTGAAAGGAGGATATGTTTTGGCATCTGACTCGACTGGAGATCGAGGAGTGGTTTGGTCTAAAACTGTAAGAGTTTGCTGAAACAGAAAATCAGAATTCGAAGCTGTCAACGGGAAATTGGACGATCCTCACGAATGGTTCTTCTGTGAGTTTCCTATAATCTTGTATGAGTGCCAGGCGAAGTTTGCTTCTAAGAAGAAAAATTTCCAAGGAAGACAGCCGACATCTTAAACTCCGGAGCTGATCTAGGAATTACAAGAAACATACAATAAGGCATCATGGGCCATTGAGGTGTGGTTGGACAGTATCCTGGAGGGATACATTACTGAGTTTGGAGTTGATACCAATAAGTCATTTAGCGAAGCAGAAAGGGAGTTCTTCAATGGACCACATGGTATATTTTTGCTGTCTCTACAGCTATCTATTAAACAACTTGTCTCTGAAAAATGTATTTTGAATATGGACCAAGAGTAGTTGAACTATGGTGTACGGAGGCTGTAGACACCGTGATGAAAGGGGGTAGATGCATGGAAAGGTAAGGGGTATATGGGCATGATTTTTGGTGAGATTGTGAAGCTCACCGAGGAAACAAGTGGTTGTACAAGAGGAGGAGCAATTTTTCAAGAGAAGAGGCAGAGGATAGGAGAAGGTCTTGCTGCGATCGAAGTGCGATACAACGAAGAACAACTGCACGGGACAAAGAGACCTTTCAGTGATGACAAGGATGAATAGGCCTAGGCTACACCCAGAATAACGACAGCCTCGAACCCCAGCAGTAACGTGTCCACACCTCCGCGCACTACTCCACCACCAGGAAGAAATGCGCATTCTACGTCGACTTGCACGACGTGTCAGCAATAGTCTAGCAGTAGAGTACTAGCCGGAGGAAGAAGGCTCAGAATGGTAGGTGAAAAAATGAAGCTACCAATATTTCATGGAAATGACACCGATGACCCAAAGTAGTACTGGTTCTTGTGTGAGGCGATCTGGACCACTCAATAGACTGTGGATGACGATGTCAAGAAAAGCCAGCTAGAAACCACCGTCAGGGGTCATGCGCTGGATGGGTACATGAGATTCATGTTGGTTCCTCAGGGAGGTACAACGAAAACATTGGATGAGATCTGTAAGGGGTTATTTGAAGAATTTAAGAAGCCGAAGTTTGAGGCTCAGTACATTACCGAGTTGAAAGAAATCAAGCAGTTCCCCAATGAAACAATTTGGGACTTTGATCAATGGTTTAAGACGTTGATTGCTCAAGTCAGCTTTCAAATGAGCGATGTTCAGCACAAGGAGTGGTTCATCACCGCGCTTGTCCCATGTATCAAACAATCGCTAATGCAGCAAAATATTGCAACGCAAAGCGAGGCTCTAGAAATCGCTATGAAATTAGAAGCATCGCCGATAGGAGAAACCACAGCCGGGATGAACCAGATTCAAGCACAGTTGGCCAATCTAATACTCCAACTGTAAGATATCAAGAAGGCTAAGGAAGATCATGACAAACTTTGGTGCACCCATTGTCATGTGGAGGGAAACACCAAGGATACATGTCCAACGTTTCAGCTTTCAGGAGCCCCGAACCCATTGTTCTGTACTAGTGTACCATGGTGTTGCATATGTCAGGTCTATGGGCATCGACATGAGAACCGTGACTACATGCAAAAGATGGTTACCAAGGCAGAGAGTCTATATTGTACCTTTTGTTGGTCAGTAGGAAACAATGATAAAAACTGTCGAGCTTATGAATTTCTCCAGGAAAGGACATATGATTCATACTTTGTGAAAGGTGAGGACCCCTAGGAAATGCAATTGCAGCCACAGATGGCATAGCCAACAACGCAGGTACAGTATACACCGTCATCCCAAATGCAATTTATCCCGTCGCAACTACAGCAGTAGTTTATGTCATAGCCACAGTTTGCACCACAGCCGCAGTTCGTATAATGTGCGGCCAGCTAGCATAATGTTGAAAATTTCCCTCGGCTGATTGCAAAGTGGCAGGCTGGAACCATCCCTCAGTTACAGAATGCACAGACTCAAAACCATCCAATGTTCCAAGTGTAGAACCAGCCGACGATGCAAAATCAGATCCCGCCACAGACTCAGAATCAGCTGACGACCCCGCCGCTGAATAAGAACCCACCATTGAATCAAGCCCAAAACCTGAATCAATGATCAACGATTGCAACAATTCAAGCTGAACCGCGAATGAAGGATGTCGATGTTGGGGTTTTCACTCACACCGGTGTGACAACTGGAGAATATGGACCATGTCAGCAAGTTCGGTTCACTGGAAAGAAAAAGGTAGCAATTGATATTAAGATGGAGAAAGACACCTTCTTCAAGGCCAAGCAGGCAATCAGGAGAAATCCGGGTATGTTACCTATTAAAGAAATATCGTCTACTTTTGATCCATCTGTACAATCAGGACCATCGTGGCAGCATGGTACCTTGCAGTAGTTCTTTGAGAGTTGTATGTCACTAGAAAGGGATCCCGAATCCCTTGTCGAGATTGAAAAGTTGTTGTACCACCAGGATAAGACATTAAAGGATTCCATGGTGAAATCCTTGAAAAAGGGGAAGACAGGCAAGGAGATGAGGATGAACATCCAGATCAGAGATTATGAGGTTGACTCGATTATTCTGGATCTCAGATCAGATGGAAACATTCTGACCAAGCAAACTTGGCAGTTGATGGGGAATCCAACATTAGGATGGTCTCCAGTGCAGCTGCGACTAGCAAATCAGGCAAAGGTTCGGCCCATTGGTCGCGTCTCAAACCTGGTTGTCGATGTTGAAGGTATGAAAACGTATGTTGATTTTGATGTGATAGAAGTGGTTGAAGGTGGAGGTTCCTATCCCGCACTGCTAGGGATTGGTTGGGCTAATGATATCATGGCGGTTATCAATTTCAAAGAACGGGTTATGATGTTTGAGAACCAGGATTTCAGGGTCATTTCTCCCATGGACCCTCAGGAAGGAAGCCGGTATATTGAACCGGTGAGGGATGAACCCGGTAGAAGTTGGGATCACGCCTATAATATCTCTGAAGACTATACCCACCCTACCATCGATGGTGAACTTGGATGGTGCAGTGATAGTTCTACGTCCTCTGATTCTGATGATGCTTTGGAAAATTGGCAAAATAGGCTACATGAGGTGTCGTTCAGGAAATGCGGGTTAATCACACAGTCTCTCCGTCAAGTTTCCAATCTATGAAGGGCTGCCAAATTTATAGGAATTCCTTTGAGAATTTGAAGAGAAATTGTTTGAACCACAAAGGGCATTGGCCCTAGATGTAGCACTAAAGGCTACCCCGGCCTGATGGTGGGAGACGCACAAGCAGACGATCCATGACTGGGGACAGTGTCGGATATTGATGATGATGAGATTCGGTGATTCAGAGGTCTATCATGCTGGGAGATATGATGGAAGGAATGACCACCCCAGTCACTTGATGGAATGTCGGGCCTTATGGGAATCGAGACCTAAAGATGAGTGGGTCCATGCTATTGTTCATACTCTAGATGAGATGTCAAGATCCTGGTATGTAGCGGCAGAACTATAACCACTTGGGAGGAGTTGTCCTTTTGGTTTGCGCAGACGTTTAGTTTCCAGGATGCCAACCCAGAGGTACATAATGCATTGAAAATCATCTATGACGTAGTGCTAAAGGTCGTCCCTGTCACATACCCAGTTGATCCACATGTGCACTGCTTGATGCAATCCATGATGACATGTTACAATATCTCTAGGAAACCTAAAGATGATGATGAGCTGCAGAATGTTAATATTCTGAAGTCAGAAGGAATTCGTGATGTTGCAGCGCCAGACATACCAACGGATTCGATGAGTCAGTCGCTGAAGATCATGAAAGTCAACATTGGGTTGGAAGAGAACCCAAAATTTTCCAATATTAGGGACTGTTAGGATGAGGAAACAATGGCCAAATCATGGACCTGCTGCATGAATTCTAGGATATTTTTCTAAAGAGGTTCTTAGAAATGAAGGGGATATTAGGGGACCTGGGGGAGATGAAAATCCCGTTGAAACCAGATGCAAAAACTGTGTGACAGAGGCTGTATAGACTGAAACCATGATACAAGGACCATGTGAAGGCTGAGATTGACCAAATACTGGATGTTGGGATCATCGATCGTGTCGAAGAATCAGAGTGGATAAGCCCTATGGCAGTCCAGGATAAAAAGACCGATGAAGTCCGCATTTGTATCAACCTAAGAAAGTTGAATGATGCCTGCATGCATGATTCGTTCCCGACTCCGTTTATAGATAAGGTCCTTGAAGGAGTAGGCGGTCAGGAGATGTATTCCTTCACAGATGGATTTTCGGGGTACCACCAGATCCGGATTGCAAAGGAGGATCACCATAAGACCACGTTTGTCACTGAATGGGGTTGTTTTCAATATACAGTCATGCCCTTTGGGCTGAAGAATGCACCAACAATATTTTCTCAAGTAGTTTTCGTTGTGTTTAAATAATTTATTCAAAAGTTCCTGCAAGTATAAATGGATGATTGGACAGTCTATGGGCTAATTAGGGACCATCTCGACAACTTGCGATTGATGCTAGAAAGGTGTCGAGAGCATCAGACTGCATTAAATTCTAAGAAGTGCATTTTCTGTGCGTCGTTTGGAATGTTACTCGGACACATAGTATGTAAGGAAGTTCTGTTGGTTGATCCAACGAAGATCGCACTAATTCTTAGTTTTCCACCACCGACGAATGTGAAGATGCTTCGGGCGACGTTGGGGCACACAGGGTACTATCGCAAGTTCATCAAAGGATACGCTACTGGCCCTATGGAGAAGCTATTAAAGAAGGATGTTGCATTTGAGTGGAGTTAGGAATGTCAAGGAATTTTTGACACACTAAAGGCCAAGATGGCCTCCGCACCCATACTGTTATTCCCTAATTGGAACAAAGAGTTCCATGTGCATGTCGATGCCTCTTCTGTTGCGTTGGGGGTTGTGCTTGTGCAACCAGGTGAGGGCGACCTGGATCACCCGATCGCGTATGTCAGTAGGAAGTTGTCATTTGCTGAATGGAATTACACAACGACTGAAAGAGAAGGCATGGTGATGGTTTATGCCTTGCAAAAGTTTAGGCACTATTTTTTAGGCGATCACTTCAAGATGTTCACCGATCATTCCCTCTTGCGATATTTGGTCAATAAGCCTGTGTTGGGGGGGAAGATCTGTCGGTGGCTTCTACTTTTTCAGGAATTTGACTTTGAAATAGTTGTGAAGCTAGGACGGTTGAATGCTGGTCTTGATCACCTGTCTCACATTGAGTCCGGCGAAGAACCTACCAATATTGATGACGAATTGCCAGATGTGTAATTGTTCTGTGTCGATATCGCAGATGATCATTATGCCCCCATCATTCAATTCTTGGTCACTGGTGTTGCCCCAGAGAACCTATCAACCAGTTAGAAGAAGCAGTCGATAGTAAAGGCTTCATATTTCCAGCTGATTGCTGGGAAATTATACAAGCTTGGACCAGATGAAATCTTGCAACGTTGTATCGTACCGCATGAGCAAGGACCCATTCTAGAAAAAGCACATGCAGGAATCACGGGAGGTCACTATGGAGGAAGGGATACTACGTAGAAGGTGTTACGTGTTGGGATATGGTGTCCTACATTGCATAATGATTGCACAGACTGTGTGTGGAGTTGTGACATCTGCTAGCACGTCGATAAACCATCGTGACGGTATGAGATGCCACTTGTGTCGTAGGTAACTCTACAACCTTTTGATAAATGGGCCATGGATTTTGTGTGTCCAATTAATCCACCAGGGAAGAGGATTGGTGCGCGATACATCATTAACACAACTGATTATATGACCAAGTGGGCAAAGGCTGCACCAGTTGTGGATTGTACCATTGTGACAACAACGAAGTTCATATTTGAGAATATTGTGACACGGTTTGGGTGTCCCAGGATATTGATGAGTCACCAGGGAAGTCACTTTATCAACCACACTGTGAGAGCGCTAACTGAGGAATTGTAGGTGTAACATAAGGAAAGCACACCATACTATCTGCAGGCGAATGGGACTGTTGAAGTGTTCAACAAAATTTTGGAAACAACGTTGACAAAGGTATGTAATGCTAATCGCGATGGCTGGGACTTGAAAATTCTAGTAGTGCTATGGGTCTATCGCACCACTTGTAAACCACTGACAAGACAGACACCGGTTAAGATGGTATATGGGCAAGAGGCATTCATGCCCATGGAATACATTGTTCCTAGTTTGTGCATCACTGCAGCGATCGGCATGGATGATGCAAAAGCATTCGAAGAGCTCATTGCATAGTTGATCCAGCTTGAAGAGGACCGATTTATTGTGGGATTCCACTAGCGCGTTGCGAAGGATCAAGCGAAGGCGTGGCATGATCGTCACATTAAGCATAAACAGTTTACAGAAGGAGATTTGGTGTTGTTATACGATAGCAAGTTCATGAAGCATCCAGGTAATTTACAGATGCACTAGTTAGGCCTGTATCTTGTTCATTCCATTACTTCTGGAGGTGAGGTTCAGTTACAACAATTAGATGGTGTGGTACTACCGACGCTCATCAATGGGAGTCGCTTAAATCCCTATAGGACGGGGTCAAAGATGCCCACCGCTTGAGGCACTGTGAAAAATAAAATAGAATATTTTGTTAGATATAAGCAAGGTGAGCCTAGGGGAAGAGACCGCGCAAGGATAAGAGTTAGTAGCGACGGAAGGGAGACCACCTGCGGCAGCCACAGGGATATGGGTTGGTCAAATCAGCAATACATGCAGATAGTTAAAACAATTACCTGGTGGCTCTTATTGAAGCGACGCGCATTAATGGCCAATCCGATCGTCAGTAGGGTGATATTGCCGACGAATTTGGTGTCATTACTGCTGGATTTGGTCACGATGGACACGGTGGATTTGGCAATGATGATTTTGAATTGGGAAGTGGCTATAAAAAGTGCATGGGATGCCAGAGGAAGGAATTGTTCAGAGCAGTTCAGTTGAGTGAGCAAAGTGTTGAGCCGAGTACAGTTGAAGAGTCTTGAGTGTGAGTTGCGGAGTAGAGGTGCAGAGTCATCGGGTGCATAGTAAGGATTGGGGAGTGCGGCATGCTGAGCGACCCTAACACAATTGATATTTCCAGTGAGTAGGAATCCCCCATTCGACCCACAACTGTTGAGGAAGAATTCATGAGCATGTTGGTAGGCTCTTCGTCAATCCCCAGAGGAAAGCGGAAGGCTTAGAAGCCCAATTCCACGTCGTCGTAGAAGAGGCACACCCGCACTTCGGCTAGAGTGTAAGGAGAGGGGACTGCATAGATCGAGCTGTTGAGCTCGTGAGCTATAGAGTCTGCAGTGACCGAGGGTGTCTCTGTCAATGATATCCTGGGATATGTCACTCCAATGCATTCGGGAGCGAAGCCGAGGCAGCCCACGAAGAATCATAAGTATCCACCCAAATTGTCGCCGCTGCCAGAAGGGATGACTTGCTTGATAAATATCATCCCTGCCGTAATCAAGCTAAAGTTTGAAGACCACGATTTGTTGTTGCTCAAAGATGTCTGGGATGAGCCCTATGAATCAGTTCCGATGAGGCCTGGTGCATCGATTCAGAGGATTCCTCAACCATGGGCGAGCGGGTTGAATAAATCTGGATTGTTGGGGCTCATTAATATGCCTCACTTTGGGAAACTGAACGAAGCTTATGCATGCGTCAAACAACTCTTGGCCTGCTTTCATGGTGGGACACTCTGGTTGAATGAGCCTATTCCCGTCACAGTCGACTTAATTGCAAACATTACGGGATTGCCGAAGGCCGTGGAAGATCCAGCACAGTATCTCCATGGGCGGGATACTGACAAGAAGCTTTCCAAGCAGCTGAAGGAGAGATTTAGCTTGCAGCGTGATGGTCATGCCCATCGTATCGACAGCATTAATGCACAGGCGGTGTGTATCGGGGTGTACATTTTGGCAAGCAAGATTGTCCGGGGGAATCGACCGGTCTAGTGCAACTCGGGCATGGTCGCATGTGCACAAAAATGCACAGAGGCCATGCAAATGAACTGGTCCTTATTTCTGCTCAACTAGTTTCTCGATGATGCTCTTGCTGCTCAGGCCAGGTGGCTATTTTCCTACAATTAACTGTTAATTCTCATTGTGCTTGTCACATGGATGGAACTAGAAGATTATCAGTCGATGCGGTGAAGGTGTGTCGAGGCACACACTATCAGAATTTGTGGTGGGTTGAGGAGCCTAGTTAACAGATGTACTGTGTGATCCATTTTTGGGTCTATTAGGAAGCGCTGCAAGCCACAGCTTTCAAATTTCCCCGCTTATCCCATTACGTAGCAGCCAAGTATCAACAGCTCATTCAGTTCACTATCGGTCCTCCTTCCATTTATATCTAGGCGCGGCGGGACCCTGACAAGCAGTGGCTACCTCTTGCCTACAAAGTCACTAATGAAGAATTGGATGCTCTCATTCAAGAGTGGTCAACTGAATGGCACAACCCCATGAGCCAGGAGGAACTCTCTAAGGAGCCACCAACTAATGCCCCGGACGAGCTTGTCTAGCAGGAGCTAAGTGTTCACGACTCCGACAATGAATCGTCGATGGACCCTAATGCCGAAGCACAGTGCATGTGGGAGGAAACTTGAACCAAATGGAGCCTAGAATACAATGCAGGTAGCGGTACCTGACCAGGGATGGAGTACCAATTGAAGCAACTCATCAAAGTAGTCATAGACTCCTTTGAGGCTATGACGCAAGCTATACGAGAGTCCAACCAAGAAGGGTTTGTTGCGGTAAGAGATAAGTTGAATTCTATTTATGATGTTGTTTCTAGGAAGTCACCAGAGAAAGAGGTGATGCAGGAATTCCCGTCGATCGGCACCGAGCTGCAGGCTAGGAATTTTCAAGTTCCCCCGACTGCGATCGACGCAGGGAGTGAAGAAGTAAACCTATTACGGTGGCCGCTCTAGAGCATTGGTTTGGATCTTAACAAGTTACTCGCTCAAGCGCTTGTGGAGCTGCAGCATGTTGCCACCCAAGAATTGACGGATAGGTAGAAGGAGATTAGTGAGGGGTATGTGCAGTCGTAGAGCGTAGCCGAGAAGCTGTAGAAAGAAGCTAAGGAGCTGCATCAGGTCAGGGTGTAGCTGGCGGAAGAGAAAGTATGGGAGATTGGGGAATTGAAGGCAGCACAGGCTAAGCTGTAGCGCAAGTCTGTCGAGGAAATCATCGAGCTTAAGAAGGCGCAAGACCACCTTATCATTAAGAAGGCACAGTTGTGTGCAAGTTGCGGCGTGGTCGAGCAAGCTGTTGATGAGGCATGTCAACATATCTTTGAGAGCACGACCGAGCTTACTGTAGTCGCTAAGGCCAAGCGACCTGGGGAAATTATTTTCCAACTCCAGGACACCAATATTCTACTCAATGCGTTGGTCCATCTCGTGACGCCGCCAGAGCAGGTTACTGAACGGAAGGCTACTATTGAGGAGATAGCAGCCCTGTTTGAAACAATGGAGCAAGAAGCAAAGACAATCATGGAAGCGACGACACAATTCTGGCAAAGCATTGTCCAAGATGAACAACTCGACCAGTTGACCATGCATGCACAAGAAGCTGAAGGGAAGTTGAGGACACTAAAGACGTCGCTGTGAGAACTATCACTCATGGTGTAGATCACGCAGTCTGAGGAGTTGAAGTACCTACAACAGATAGTTTCCCGCACCTGAGAAAGAGGTGATGCAGGAATTCCCGTCGATCAGCATTGAGCTACGGGCTAGGAATGTTCAAGTTCCCCTGACTGCGATCGATGCAGGGAGTGAATAAGTGAACCTATTACAGTGGCCGCTCCAGAGCATTGGTTTGGATCTTAACAATTTACCCATTCAAGCGCTTGTGGAGCTGCAGCATGTTGCCACCCAAGAATTGGCGGATAGGTAGAAGGAGATTAGTGAGGGGTATGTGTAGTCACAGAGCGCAGCCGAGAAGCTGCAGAAAGAATCTAAGGAGATGCATCAGGTCAAGGTGCAGCTGGCGGAAGAGAAAGTATGGGACATTGGGGAATTGAAGGCAGCACAGGCCGAGCTGTAGCGCAAGTCTGTTGAGGAAATCATCGAGCTTAAGAAGGCGCAAGACCGCCTTATCATTAAGAAGGCGCAGTTGTGCACAAGTTGTGGCGTGGTCGAGCAAGCTGTTGATGAGGCATGTCAACATATATTTGAGAGCACGACGGAGCCTACTATAGTCGCTAAGACCAAGCGACCTGGGGAAATTATTTTCCAAATCCAAGACACCAATCTTCTACTCAATGCTCTGGTCCATCCCATGACGTCGCCGAAGCAATTTGTTGAACGGAAGGCTACTATTGAGGAGATAGAGACCCTATTTGAAACAATGGAGCAAGAATCAAAGACAATCATGGAGGCGACGACATAGTTCTGGCAAAGCATTGTCTAAGATGAACAACTCGACCAATTGACCATGCATGCACAAGAAGCTGAAGGGCAGTTGACAACACTAAAGACGTCACTGTGAGAATTGTCGCTCATGGTGTAGATCATGTAGTCTGAGGAGTTGAAGAACCTACAACAGATAGCTTCCCGTACCCAAGAACGCCAACAAAAGCATCGTGCCCAGTTGGATGCGTTTCAAGAAGTTGGTGAGCAGCTGGTTGTCAAAGCATTCGCAACGCTACAGGCGGTGCAAGAAAGTTGGCATATGGTCGATGGAAAGGTTGGAGAAGCGCACCCCATGCAGAAAGATTTGCTCAACTATCAAAGTGTTTCCAAAAGAGTCTAGCTCCAGGTTTGAGAGATCTCGTAGTAGTAATTTGAATATTTCAAGACCAAGACATCGACATATACTTTATCAACCTGACGTGGCTTGAGGACGAGCCACAAGACTGTGTTGGGGGCTTGTTGGCAGGGATTTTGGGTAAGTTAGTTGCGCAGTGTCGCAGCAGCTGTGCAAGCTCACACGACACCGCGCAAGGCCCAATCAGCGTGATGGGCGGAAGAATAACTGCTTTTGAATATTTAATGTATTAATTGACCACGTTTTTTGGACATAGGTCATTAGTGGTTAGAATTTAGTTAGAAGTGGAACTTTGATGTAAAGGCGCAAACCTATATATAGAGATAGCTTTGCAATTGTAAGATCATCATGATCAACGCAATATAATTCCAAGTCAATATCTGAGAGTAATCAATCTGTTGCGATCTGTCTAATGTCTTGACGAGTCTTCTATTTTGAACAATCTGTGATCTGTCTAATGTCTTGACGAGTCGTCTATTTTGAACAATGTGCGATCTGTCTATGTCATATACTAAATTTTGGGATGTAATCAGTCTCCTGTTGTAGAGAAGAATTATCTGTTTTGGATTTGTTGCGCAGAATTAATATGACATGACAATTGTTTCCTAAATGTTGTCTTCTGTTTTCCTATTTTCTCTGTTGTGATGTCAATGAGAAGTGTATTGAATATATTTATGATTTATTGATGTTGCTGCAATGAACTGATGATGCGATCTATCCCAATTCTGTCGCAATTGTGATTAATGATGATGAAGCTTATTAAAGTTGTTTTATGAATGATAATACTACGATAAATGAATGATGTGATCTGTTAGATCCATAGTTGTGAAGATGAATTGTGATAACTGTCTTAGTTGTATCGAGTGACTTGGAGTAATCTGATAGTTATGTTTTTGAAGCCACGGATGCCATATCTTCCCTTCTTACTGCTGGAAACTTGGTTCTGACAGCTCTCCCTTGAACATCTCGGGTGAGACTTCATCCGCTTTGCGGATGTTGCTGGGCAGGGTAAAACCTGTCTGGGCTAGTGCTCAGGGAGAGTGCGCTGGTTGGGCGTCGACAGAGTGAGAACCCCTATCAGCAAGGCTTTGTTGGTGGGTTTTTTCCAACAAGGCATCATAAGCTTCTAATTAAATATTGCATACACTTAATACAATAGTAAAAAATGTAAGAAATGCCTATGTACTGGCAATAAGTAGCTTGGTAGATTTCTAGTATTGCAGTTTGCATATGAGTAACTCTCATAGGAATCATAAGCTTCCTAGTGCAAAGTAGTAGTACATTATTGTTGAAGAGTGTAATCTCACCCGTAGTTAGTTAGTGTAGATCACCCATGGTATTTACTCACCTCTGGTATTCACCCATAATATTGTCATTTGTATTTCCTATTTATACCTAGTTTAATAATGAGAAAGTATTCAATCTACCCATTGTGCTTCTCTGGCTCCATTGTTTTCTTTTACATGGTATCAAAGCTTATTGCCTGATCCATCAATTGTTGGGGTAATCCTTTTCACAGAGTGGTAAGCACTCTCACTCAGATCTGAATTTTATTTTCCAAAGCACACTATTTTCCAAATCTACACTATTTTCCATATATGAATTTTATTTTGGAAAGCACCCTATTTTTATTTTCCAGACCTGAATTTGGGTTTCTGTTTGCCCTAATCCTAAAAAATAAACAGGGAGCTTGTTTTCAAAAGTTATGGTCGCAGATTCAAATAAAAAACATAGAGGACTCTTATTTCCAGAAGCTAGGGCGCCTCCAAATTCTGTCATAACCTAATCTGCTGAAATGAGGTATCGATCCCGGTACCCAATCTGCCGCTCCATAATCACAGGTGATTGTCGACTTGAATAAAACAAAAACATGGAGATTATTTGTTGTAAATTTCTTGCCGAGAAAGAAACTGCAACTGCAATAGACTAACGCAGTGGTTTGATGTGATCGAGCCCGGTGGTTTGATCTGATCCAGGGCGCAGAACAGATCGTAGTGCATGACAAGTAACATTTTTTTTTTTGAATGACCCAACCCACCCACGGCATTATTTTTTTCGGGAAGAGCATTACCTAGCTTGGCCACCACTCCTCTCCCACATTGAGAGAGCAGTGCCACCGCTCATATTGAAGAGGCAAGAAGGGTTACCACTGCTCTGCCTGTATTTAAAAGGCACAGTGAACTGCGCGTTCCTTAACCAATTTTTTGGCACCACGCCCACACATCTCCCATTACCATTGCACCAGGAGCGGTGCTCGATTTAAAAAAAAAAAGAGAGGGGCAAGATGGCCAGTACCAGCTCTTTGAAGCCAATATCCGGACTTGTTCTGACTGGAGCTAACTATGTATTTTGGTCTATAAAAATGAAGACATTTCTGCAGCTCAACAAATGTTGGGATATGGTGGAAATCGAGTTCAAAGAACCGGATGCGACTGCTCTGGCTACAATGAATAATTCCCAAAAGAATGCTCTCAAAGCTCGATGAGACCGAGATCTCACAACCACATGGCTGATCCATAGTTGCATTGAGGAGTCCATTTTCCCACGGATCTCAGGAGCTACCAACACCTATCAATCTTGGAATATGCTTGCATCGTACTATAAGGGAACTGATCACGTTAAAATGGTAAGACTGCAAACCCTATGCCTTCAATTTGAAAGTTCTAAGATGAAAGAGTCAGAAACTATGGATCAGTTCATGACTAGGGTTTCGGGTATTGTGACCCAATTCCAAACCTATGGTGAACCACTAGAACAAAACATCATTTTTCAAAAGATTCTTCAGTGTCTCACCAAGAAGTTTGCTATGGTAGTGACTACCATAGAAGAAGAAAAACATCTGTCTAAGTTCACCCTAGAAGAATTCATTGGATCTCTTCTATCTCATGAAGCACGATTCACTCAAGAAGAAGAAACATTGACCAATGCATTCAACACCCAGGATTCCCTCAACAGAGGTCGAGGCAAAGGAGGACGAGGGAGAGGAAGAAGAGGCTGAGGGTCTCCAGCTATAGCAGACAGAACCAGTCACAGTCATGAACACTCGGAGCATTCAGAACACTCTCACAACTTTCAAGGCAAGAGGTGGAGAGGCAAGAGATTGACCAATAAGTCCAACGTTCAGTGTAACTACTGCAAGAAGTATGGGCACTTTGAATGAGAATGCAGAAAGAAGCAAGCTGACCAGAACAATAACCAAAGGAATAGCAGAGCCAATGTCTCCAAAGAAGAAGAAGGCTCATCAAAGGTGATGTTTTTGTCTTATCAAGCAACTGAAGAACATTGTAGCTTGGATGTATGGCTACTAGATAGCGATTGCAACAATCACATGATAGGTAACAAGTCACCATTCTCCAGTTTGGATTCCTCTGTTGTCACAAATATCAAGCTAGGAGATGGCTTTCTGGTTCCAACAAAAGGAAAAGGTATTGTTCCTGTACTTACTAAGCAAAATGAAAAGAAGTTCATTCATGAGGTGTTTTATGTACCTCATTTGAATGTAAATTTGATCAGTATAGGTCAATTACTTTAGAACCAGTATGATGTTAGGTTTCATGATACATATTGTGCTATCTATGATAAACCTCCCAGTAAGAGACTCATAGCCAAAGTTGAAATGACCAAGAATAGATTCTTTCCTCTCAGTCTTAGGAGTGTCAAACTTCCACAGCCTGCAGGTCATACAGTTTCCAGTCAAGATGAATCCTGGTTATGGCACTGTATATTTGGCCATCTTCCCTTCAAGAGTCTCAATCTCCTGCAAAAATATTCAATGGCAAAATTATTACTGGTTATTCATGAACAATCCAACACCTATGAGGATTGTATCACTGTTAAACATCATAGGGATAGTTTCCCCACTTCCACATCCCAAGCCAAAGAGCATCTTGAGTTAGTTCATACAGACCTTTGTGGACCCATGCAAACCCAATCCATGGGAGGCAGTTTTTATTTTCTGACCGTTATTGATGATTTTAGCAAGAAAACATGGATTTATTTCCTCGAGAACAAATCAGAGACCTTCTCCAAGTTCAAAGAGTTCAAGGCTCTCGCTAATAAGCAGTTTGGAAAGTTCATTAATATGCTCGGGTCAAATGGTGGAGGTGAATATGATTCACATGAGTTTTCATACTTTTGTAAGCAGCATGGAATCCAGATACAATTCACTACCAGATACATTCCACAACAGAATGGAGTTGCTGAACGAAAGAACATGACACATAGCATGTTGTCACATAAGAATTTGTCATATGAGTATTGGGTTGAAGCTGTTGGATGCTCAATCTACTTGTTCAATAGATCACCCAAAGTGACTATCCAAGACAAGATTCCTGAAGAAGCATGGAGTGGCACTAAGACTAGTGTCTCACATCTCATAATCTTTGGTTTTGTTTCCTTTGCACATATACCTAATGAACTCAGAAGAAAGTTAGACAAGAAAAGTGAGCGTTGCATTTTCACTGGTCATAGTGAACATCAAAAGGCATACAAGCTGTATAATCCTGTCACCAAAAAAATTGTGGTGAGCAGAGACGTAAAGTTCATTGAATACAAATGCTCGAGTGATCCTTCAGACATAGAACATGAAGAACGCTCACATCATCCAAATCTACCTATCATACTTCCAAGATTGGAAGTACAACAACAAGAAGAAGCAGCTGACGGTCCACCATAGAACCAGAAAACCAGAAGATTGAGAGAGTTATATGAACAGACTCCAGTTCTTGAAGAGCAACTTCAGTATGCTCTATTCTCATGTCAGCCCACATCTTTTAATGAAGCAATGAAAGATGCATAGTGGGTAAAAGCCATGAATGAAGAAATTGATGCAATAGAGAAATACCAAACTTGGGATCTTGTTGACATCCCTGCAGAAAAAAAACCAGTATTGGAGTTAAATGGGTCTATAAGACCAAATTGAATGAAAAAGGAGAACTTGAAAAGCACAAGGCAAGGTTGGTTGCCAAAGGATATGCACAGAAGTATGGTGTAGATTATGATGAAACCTTTGCTCCTATAGCAAGGATGGATAACATTAGAGTTGTACTTTCCAATGCAGCACACAATCAATGGCCCGTGTATCAAATGGATGTGAAATATGCCTTTCTTAATGGCATTCTTGAAGAATAAGTTTATGTTGACCAACCACCTGGCTATACTATCAAAGGTCATGAAGACAAAGTGTATAAGCTGAAAAAGGTCGTGTATGGTATAAAACAAGCTCCATGAGCTTGGTACAGTAGGATTGAATCCTACCTCATCAACAATGGTTTCAGCAGAAGCAGCAATGAGCCCACTCTATATGTCAAAACAGAGCAAGGTAAAATATTGATGATATGTCTTTATGTTGATGACTTGATTTACACTAGTAATTTGATGCTTGAAGATTTCTGGACAATCATGAAAAAGGAATTTGAAATGACTGATCTAGGACTGATGAAGTACTTCCTTGGCCTAGAAGTTACTCAAACTGATAAAGGTATTTTTATTTGCCAGCATAAGTATGCTACTGATATTTTGCATAGATTTAGAATGGATAAATGTAAACCAGCGAAAACCCCCATAGCTCTTGGCACCAAATTAACCAAGAATGATGATGAACCAACAGTAAATAATACACTCTATAAACAAATGGTAGGCTGTTTAATGTACTTGACTACAACTAGACCTGATTTGTTGTATGTTGTCAGTCTTATTTCCATATTTATGGAGTCTCCCAAAGACTCTCACTGGATAGTTGGAAAAATAATTCTGAGATATGTTGCAGCCACACTTGGATATGACCTATGGTACACTCATACACCAGACAGTACTCTCACAGGGTACAATGACAGTGATTTTGCAGGTAGTCTTGATGATAGGAAAAGCACATCTGGTTATGATTTCCATCTGGGTACAAATCCGATCTCTTGGGCATCTCAGAAACAACCCATTGTGAGCATGTCTTATGCAGAAGCAGAATATGTAGCAACCACCATAGTAGCTTTCCATGCAATTTGGCTAAGAAGACTGTTAAAGGATATGGGACACACTGCAAAAGATCCCACTTCTATTTTTTATGATAATAGCTCCGCAATACAGTTGTCTAAACATAATGTATTTCATAGAAAAAACAAACACATTGACACTTGCTATCATTTCATTCCTGAGTTAGTCAATAATAGACAAATTTCTTTACTGTTTTGTGGCTCTAAGGAGCAGTTGGCTGACATGTTCACCAAACCATTGGGAACATCTGCATTTGTATATCACAGAGAGCACTTAGGCATAGACAATGTTGAATATGTACTACTGGTTGAGATTAAAGGGGTGCATTGAAGAGTGTAATCTCACCCTTAGTTAGTTAGTGAGTTAGGTCACCCATGGTATATACTCACCTATGTCATTCACCCATAGTATTGTCATTTGTATTTCCTATTTATACCTAGTCTAATAATGAGAAGGTATTCAATATGCCCATTGTGCTTCTCCGGCTCCATTGTTTTCTTTTACAATTATGAAGTGGTTTTAAAACATTATGAAGAATATAGTTACAATATTTACAAACATGGTTCCTAGAAATATTTGACTAATTAGATTGTGGATCTGTGGGCATGCCACCACAAATTGGATAAGCCATTGAGTGGTACAATTGCTATGATAGAGATGGTTACATGGAAATTATGTAGAATCTTCACCAAATGAAATCATCTCCCTAGCCTTTTGGAGCCTTCACTCTCTTATACCGATGGTTACATTGCAATTCAGTAGTATTATGATAAGAGTAAAAGGCCATACCAGTTAAAAACTACCAAGAAGTAAACCAACAAAATAAAAAAATACATAACAGTTTTTAGTGCTCACCTTCATTCAAACCGAGGAAAACTTACATGTAGTCAAAACCCTACTAGTTAATTAAACATAACAAGAGTCACTGGAACCTCACACTCATTGGTGGAGCAAAAGTCTAGCACGGAGTTGTATCATATCACATAAATATAATTTTTAATTATATAATATGTAGTATAACACCTAATATCCCTAGATGTGGGCGACTCGTCGCCACCTAGACACCAAGGAGTGACCGTCGGGACACGCAGTTTTCCCCCAATGTCACTCCTTTGACATCATCCCGCTCAGCGATTAATAGTCGTAGGCTAGCATCCACCCGAATATGTGCAAGCTTCCAAGTCATGATGGGACATAATCCCTCCGCCGTCACCTGGTACCCTGCGTTTGATTACAGAGTTAATGCCATCTTAATGGCTTCTCAAGAAGTGTGTGTCCCTTCGTTAAGGGTTTCCTGCTCACTGTTTCACCTCTCATTTGCTCGGCTCTATTTATTCCTATGGAGACTGCCTATCCTGCATTTTTGGGGTGAAGGAACAAAACCATAGTTTCCATCCTCTCGTTCTCAGCCCATTCAACGATGCACATGAGCTTCACTACTCTGCGTGGCCAACTGAAAGGAGCATGTTGCGACAACGTTAATGACCGAGCTGTAAGATTCATTGCTCAGGCTAGCACTGAAGGTTATGATTTGGAGATTCCCGACCCTCTCTGTTAACTATTTGACGAATGGGAGGATGAACTCACATGCTCCCACATTGCAACAAATCAGACGGTGGAACGCGAGCGCAACTACTGGGTCATATAAAATATTTTATCCAGACTTCTCATTCGCCCCACCACCCCCCATCTCAACCCTCCAGCTCCCTCCGTTACTCCTTCAGAATCTCCTTTCGGTAACCCTGCTTTTATGGAAATTGAAAAGAACCCCCCCCTAGTGGAACATGCCCAGTACCAGGAAAAGCAAATCCGCCTTCAACATTGCAGCTGGCTACAGAAAAACAGAGCCTCTTCTGGTCAAGTGAAGCCCTTCTAGCAGTGAAGAGGAGGAAAGCAACGATGAAGCGACCAACATCGATGGAGGAGGTTCGAGCAAACACGATGATCAAGTCTCTGCTAACCCACCTGTTTCCATTGCGAAGGGCCAACCCAATTCCTAGTTAGGTTTCAGCTTCAGGGTTCCAATAGAGGAGGATCCACCTTCCAAGCCATAATCCAGTTAATGATTCTGGCACTCTCTCTTTTTGTTGGGTCTCTTGGGGTTCAAATTCCCTGCTAATTAAGTAGTTTTTTTTTTTCATTTTTTCATATTCAAACTCTGTAAATCTTGTGCTACAATGATCTGTTTTCCTTTTCATACGTCTGAATTCCCCTCAATTTCTCATTTTTTGCCACTTTCTACTTGCATAATTGATACTGTGAACTATATTTTTTATTGTACTATTACTTTATTTCAATAGACTAGTTTATAAATTTACCAATATAATATAATATAATATATAATGTAACACCTAAAGGACAAACCAACGAAATGAAAAATGGTAAAGAAAATGCTAAAAGTGAAATTTCTATCTCAAACGAGTATCCAATGACCGTAATAAATTTTCTTAAACTTACCCAGCCACATTAACAGAGAATCCATCTAGTTTCAAAGTATTAAACTAACCACAACCATGATCTTTTAACCAATTTTGTTTCAAACTATTAATCTAACCCTAACCGTGAGCTTTTAACAAATTTTAAGATGAGATAAAAATAAAATATATCTATGTTTATAATGTAATGGTTTCTCCAATTTATTTTTTGTTTTGATTCAATTGTAATTGTAATTGAAATTAGTCTATGAAAATTCTCCTATCGATCTAATATGTTTTCTTTTTGGTTTTAAACTTTAGAACCCTGAGTTATGTTTTTGGTTGCTCTAATTTAGTAGAATAAATCAGTAGTGATATCTCTTTATGGCATTTCAATCCCTCTATAGAAATTAGTTTTTTAAGCTTCTGAATTCATGGATTACATTGATTGCATCATTTCCGCATATAAGATTTTTATTTAGTATTCTTCGTGTTTTATCCGTTATTTAACCGATATTTGTATTAATTGATGCGAAACCACCTTAGAAAAGTCTCTCATGTCAGCAAAGTGTTATGATTAAACTAAGTTTAGATATTGTTTGTCTAATGCATTGGGAAACAATAGATTCATTTACCTGTTTCATTTCCATTCAGCTGTGTAGACGATTTTGAGTTTCTTGCTAAAATATCTCAGTCGCCGCTACTTCTACCTTCAAATGTCCACAATGCTAACAAATATCAAATGGAAAGGAGAATTTTCATAAATGAATTCCAATTGAAATTGAATCAGAATGCAAAAAGAGAAAAAATTACAATAGAGATCTATACGCTCTGTAATTTACTGCTAACAATCCGTCTTGTTTCAAACTTTTAAACTAGGCTTAACGGTGAGCATTTAACAAATGCTGGCAAGGAGTAACCTTAGAAGCTAGTGTTTAAACAAGACGAGATAAAAATAAAATCAATCTAGGAAAGACAGTTTATTCATATGACTTTGGACAAGACGAGATAAAAACAAAATCAATTTAGGAATCTTATTTTACTCACAAGACTTTCCTAACATTAGAGACCTCACTAAGGTGGTTTCACATCAATTAATACAACTATAAATTAATACTTCATTGTGAATGTAACATAAGTATTCATTTATCCCGGATGCTGGTGTAACACAGGCCATCCACATGGGACACCTAGCCCACAGGCCAAGTGGTGAGTGCGAGTGACGACGAGGTTCAATTAAATGCCGAGGAAGGTGGCATGCCTACCAACCTTGCTGGTAGCTGCGAGGTCACTTCCACATGCCAAGAATTAATTTGTTGTACGAGTTATTATTGACAGCCATGATTGCACCTCGCATTATGGGACACGCTGGACTCAGCCTGGTAGGCATTTTCATTCTTGTGTGTCTGTATCTGCGTCTGCTTCTGCTTCTGTGTCTATGTCTGCGTCTGCATCGAGCTCACCAGTCTACACCCCATTTCGCAGAAGAAAATGCCAAGAAAACGTACTATTTCGCAGAAGAAAATGCCCAGACAACTTGGTATCCGGCGCAGAGGTAGTACTGGCAAAGGAGGTGGACATCGAAAAGCCACCATTGGGGACACAAATGTATTTGTTGAGCAGATTTCCATGCCAGCCAGATGCCTGGTTGATGAAGCAGTTTTAGACCACCTTGCTTTTGGCAAAAGTGGAGGACGCATCAACCACTACTGGATGATTGAGAATATGCTAGGACTGTCACTGGAAGACATGACTGTTAAATGGAATGGAGCCATGGGTGTTTCCTAGGGTTTGTGCAACAGTATACTCGAGGACGACACACACCAGTATACTCCAGGAGGACACGCGGCTTAAAGCCCTCGAGGCGAATTTCAACCTAAGACACTACTCAGTGTTTCTTAGCACATGAAATGAGGAAAATACTGGTCTGGTGCGAGGAACCAAGCAAAGAAATGTGGTACGTCCTCTGCTGTTGCGAATTCTCCAAAAACGAAGGGATTTCGTGAAGAACACAACCCCTGTCAAGCCTGGACATGAGACCATTACTGACGCCATTGTAGCTACACCAATACAGGAGAGACAACCCAACGTACGAACCCTGTCCAATTCTGGAAGAAACGCCCGAGGACCATGCGGACGAGGCACCACCATAGATGCCACTTTATCATCTCTGGTTCACTATGTGATTTCAAGGTTTTTTGGGCTTCTTTGATTTTAAATTATGTTGTCTTCATAGCCGTCTACAGTCAATTTTTAAGATGTAATATGTCAGTTAAAGAGAAGTGTTTTGATTACTATGAACACCACAACTCCAGTTTTTTTTTAAAGATTAGAAGAGTGGTCTATTAGTTTAAGACCTAGTAGCTAGTTTTTTTCGCTGCTTTGTACTCTCATTTGTCCCTATATAATTTTTCTATGCTACTTACGAAATAAAAAACAGAATCATTCATTTAGCCCCAACTACATTGACGTCGTTAAAGTGAATGTAACGTATGCCAATATTTCAGGCCATCCTTATCTCGATTAGATTCCCTCCATCCAACGAGCAAGGAGCAAAGTCAACTGTTGACTCTGCTCCTTAGCCGTTGGATGCAGGGAATCTACAATCGAGATAAGCGCAGGCGATATTTCATACTGATTACATTGATTTGAACCAGGCATCGCCCAACTTATTCAGAGCATTGTCATACTAAGAGGATTGATCTCAAGCTCATGCGGTTACCAGTGATCCACCGTCGTTCTACTTCCAACTATTTAAGTGGATACTTCCAACTATTTAACTTGCACTAGAAATTAAATTCAACATAAGATTATGTAGTCCTTTTTATTTGAAGGAGGCGATAATGGGGTGATATAACTATACAACTTACTAGTGAGGGATACCACTTATTTCATTGTTAAAAAAACAGAAAAAAACAACAATAATTTTACTTTTAAATCTCAAAAAGAAGGAGAAAAGGGAACCAGGCATCCATCTAAAACTATCACATATAAATATTAAACAATGCACAGGTTAAACCAATTCTGTTTATTGTAAATGAATCGTCCTTCAATTCCACTGGTATGCCGTGTGTTTCTAAATAATAAATACAGTATGTACAACATAAAATATTAGATTTTCTTGTGAGGACAAAGGGTAGTCCAACAAACCCTAATCCTAAGGATTTATCGAAATTCTATAGGAGTCAATATGAGCAAATCTCTGTTTTAGAAAAAATAGGAGTTCTAACCCAGACAATGTCCCGAATTTTAGAAGACTTTCGTTTATTCGTTTGGTTTTCCTGGAAGATTTCCGATGACTCCAACGACAACAGTTTTCCTCTATAAGAGTTTTATTTTACAACTAGGAATCTCTACATATTAAGGATGAGTCTATAACTTAGGCTAGGAAAGCCTTAATGTTGAATGGAAAAACAATATGTACATCTGGAAGATGATGTTACCAAGTTTGTACAAAGAGGATCATCCTGAAGGCTCCATGAATCAGTTAATTCCCTTCTGGATGGCTCCCACTCTCAACCCTTAACCTGAAGAAATTGAATAAACAACCTGTGATGACTTAACCTCCATAAATGCTGACTATCCTACCAATGCAAACTACTTTATTTAAAGATACCAAACATTTTATATCAAAACAAAATACCATTTCTATTATCAAAATTGAGATTTAAACATAGTTACATTCCTATTTTGCAAAACAGAAAACATCAAATTCCTAAATAAATAAAATGTCCCATCCACATAGTAGAATTTTTTTAGATATCTCCATGCAATATATAGTAATACAATATATGAAAAAAAAACTGAACCTTTTCATCACGCACCACACAATAAAAGTAAAAGTAGTGCAGGATTATGACGCCGAAAATGTTATTTTCTTCTTTGTTTACCTACCAATGCAGTAAATACACCATGCACTCTGTATACATGCATTTGACTTATCGTCGAAGGTGTCGCGTGAAGCAGAAACTCCACGTTCCAAACCGTCAACTTCTCCACTGGTATATACATTTTATTGTCACCTTACTCGTTAATAATAATATGTGCATTGACCTAAGACATATTCTAATTACCTTAATTAACACAAGGTGGTCACAACGCTAAAACATTTTCATAGTCTAAATTCTCAATGCACAGTCACGTGTCAACTCTAGGATGAGCACGAAAGGAGTTACACATCTCTCCCATACTGGGCTGTAGAATGCACATCTTCTGTGTAAAAACAAATTTTGTTGATATTTGAGTCTGAATATAACATTAATTAAAAACAATAATGTACAAAATGCACGTGGTAAAACCCCAATTTGGGGAAACATCCACCTCGGCAAAGTATTGATATCTTATTCCTTCCAACAATGAAAATTACAATCAGGCATATCATCCGCACATCTCATTCACTCATCTCGCTCCTCTCCAAAAACATTTAAATACATTTAGTCAAGAAGTTACATTAACGAAAGAACTGCCACCGGTTACAGTAAATCCTAATCAACCAACAATTACGGTTGAGAAACCATTTTAATTTAATTAGTTGTCCCAAATTTAACAATCTCCACCTTGAAACCAAGAGAAGCCACACTGGCAACGCAACTTCTCTAATATTATTGGTTTTGTAAACATATCTGCACAATTTTCCTTAGCATGAACTTTCTTCAGATCTACTCCACCTTCACTAATGGCTTGCCTTACAAAATGATATTTTACATCAATATGTTTAGTCTTACTATGGTAAATAGGATTTGTAGCCAAATGTATAGCACTTTGGCTATCACAAAAAACAGGCACACTGTTCTGCAACCTTCCAATTTCTCCAAGTAGACCTTTCAGCCAAATTGCCTCTTTGCAAGCATGTGAGGCAGCAATGTACTCAGTCTATGTAGTGGATAAAGCAACTGTTTCCTGAAGCTTTGACATCCAAATTATAGCTCCACCTGCAAGAGTAAAGACATAACCTGAAGTAGACCTTCTCTTGTCCAAATCACCTGCAAAATCTGAATCAACAAAACCGCATATTGAATCACTGGTTCGATTAAAAGTGATACAATAGTCACTTGTGCCTCTTAAGTATCGAAGCACCCATTTCACTGCATTCAAATGTTCCTTTCCTAGATTTGCCATGTATTTACTGACAACACCTATTGCATGTGAAATATCAGGTCTAGTGCACACCATTGCATACATCAAACATCCTACTGCATTGGCATATGGGACACAAGACATATAATCATTTTCTTCATCACTACTAGGACATAAACTTGAAGAAAGCTTAAAATGGGAAGCCAAAGGAACATTCATAGGTTTTACCTTGTTTATTCTGAACCTTTCAAGTATCTTTTCAACATACTTCTCCGTGAAAAACTGAGCTTACCTTTTCTTCTGTCTCTGTGTATTTCAATACCCAAAATCTGTTTTGCAGCTCCAAGATCCTTCATATCAAATGCCCTAGCCATCTGAGCCTTCAACTTGCTGATTTCGCCCATGCTTTTACTTACAATAAGCATATCATCAACATACAATAGTAAGATAATGAATATGTCATTTAACTTTTTGAAGTACAAACAATGATCATACTCACTTCTAATATAACCTTGGCTCACCATGAAAGAATCAAACTTCTTGTACCATTGCCTGGGTGATTGTTTTAGGCCATACAATGATTTATTGAGCTTGCAAACTAATTTTCCTTTACGATGTTGCACATAACCCTCTGGTTGTTCCATAAAAATCTCCTCATCCAAATCTCCATGTAGAAAATTCGTTTTAACATTTAGTTGCTATAACTCCAAATCAAGCACTGCAACTAGTGCTAACACAATGTGAATAGATACAAGCTTGACAACAGGTGAAAAAATCTCATGATAGTCAATACCTTCCATCTGAGAATACCCTTTCGCGACCAATCGAGCTTTGTATCTTTCAATCTTACCGTCAACACTTTTCTTCAATTTGAAGACCCACTTACACCCAACCACTTTCCTATCTTTAGGAAGTTCAACCAAATTCCATGTCTCGTTCTTCTCCAAATAATCCATTTCTTCTTTCATTGCCATCTTCCACTTAGCATTTTCAGCGCAATCAATGGCTTCCTGAAAGCAAAAAGGTTCTCCATCATCAGTAAACAAAGCAACAAATGAGACAAAATCAGTATACCTCTTAGGAGGCTTTTTCTCCCTTGTCAATCTTCTTGGTGTAGGTTGTGGGGTTTCCCCATCTTCTATGACTTCATTTTCACCATAAACTTCTTCTTGTTTCTTTGAGTCATGCGAAAATTGGTTCTCCAATTGAAATAGCTGTTTTGATAGTACATGTTCCTGTTCCACATCAACTTTTACATTTTCTGATTTAATCAAAGAAGATTCATCAAAAATTACATCTATGCTAATATCAATTTTGCGGGCAGTAGGATCCCACAACCTATATCCTTTTGTTACATCATCATAGCCAACAAAGATGTATTTCTTTGACTTGGGGTCTAACATAGAACGCTGATTTTTAGGAGAAAGAGCATAGGCTTCACAACCAAAAAATTTTAAATTCTAATAATCACAACAAGGATTACCAGTCCATACCTCTTCCGGAATTTTACAATTTATCGCCATGGAAGGTGACCGATTTATTAGATAACAAGTAGTTGAAACTGCTTCTGCCCACAACTCTTGACTCAAATTAGCATTATTGAGCATGCTCCTTGCTCTCTCTAGAAGAGTCCT
Organism: Pseudotsuga menziesii; assembly: GCA_001517045.1. Lineage (NCBI taxonomy): Eukaryota > Viridiplantae > Streptophyta > Pinopsida > Pinales > Pinaceae > Pseudotsuga > Pseudotsuga menziesii. The sequence goes on from LPNX010737694.1 coordinate 926,138, forward strand.
ATTCATGCGCTCTGCAACGCCATTTTGCTGAGGAGTGTAAACATTTGTCTTATGTCTTACGATCCCTTCGTCTTTGCAATACTTATCAAAATCCAAAGAAGTAAACTCACCTCCATTATCCATCCTCAAAAATTTAATTGTCCTGCCTGTTCTTTTCTCCACCATAACTTTAAATTGTTTGAATGTATCAAACATATCAGCTTTCCTTTTCAAAATATAGACCCAAAATTTCCTTGAAAAATCATCTATAAACAATACGTAATATGATTCTCTTCCATAAAAAATAGTAGGGGATGGACCCCACAAATCCGAATGAATGTAATCAGGAATACCTTTACTAACATGACTCCCTGCTTTGAACTTTTGTCTACACTGTTTTCCAAATATACAATGTTTACAAAACATCAAACTAAAAGTCTTTAAGTTTGGAAGCAGTTTTTGATTCATTAATATTTGAAGTCCTTTCTCACTCATATGACCAAGACGATGATGCCATAACTGAGTGGATCCTGACACCCCTTCATATATTAATGTTGTATCATTAGTTTGAGTTTTTCCAATCAATTTGCAAAGGTTTCCTACTCTTTGTGCCTTCATGACCACTAAAGCACCCTTAGATACTTTTAGTATTCCATTTAAACCTGTAAACTTATGACCACTAGAATCCAAAACTCCTAATGAGATTAAATTTTTCTTTAACTCAGGTACATGCCTTACATCTGTAAGTGTTCTTATCACTCCATCAAACATTTTAATTTTTATATTTCCAAATCCAAGAGTCTTACATGGAAAATTATCTCCCAAAAGAACACAACCATCATTAACTGTTTGATAAGGAGAAAACCATTCTTTATGAGGACATATATGGTGCGAAGCACCAGAATCTAACAACCATTCTTCATTATATCCTGAAACACTACAAATGGATAACACCTCATCAATCATACCTGAATCAGACTTAACTGAATTTGCCTCAGACTTGGAGTCATTAGATTCTTTTCTTTTCCAACAGTCTTTCTTGAGATGACCATTCTTGTTGCAGTACCAACATTTGAGTTTTCTCTTTCTACCCTTTGACTTAGATCTGGAAGTTCCTCTTGACTTTTCTCCTTTTTCTTTGGAATGACCTCTAACATACAAAGCTTCAGGTGTAGAGGACTCAATATTAGCCTTATTTCTTAATTTCTTAGACAACACACTAGTACAAGTGATCAATTTTGCCATAGAAAAACGTGGCAATATCCACGGAAAAGCGTGGATATTGCCACGTCTAACTGTTTTTTTTCTCGTGGAAACAATTTCGTCGCAATAGAGGCGACCCCTAATTTGCGTCGCAAGAGCGACAATGTTCTATATTTCGTTAAATGACTAAGCCGTCGCTATATCCACACCTGGCCGTCTCTGTATCCACGCCTGGCCGTCTCTGTATCCACGCAGGGCCGTCGCTGTATCCACGCCAAGTCGTCGCTGTATCCACGTCGGGCCGTCGCTGTATCCATAGCTGTGAAATTTTTTAAAAAATTGTCGTCGCTGTATCCACGGCTATAACTGTTTTTAAAAAAAAAATACAAATGCCATAAGACCAATTCCATGTGGAAGTAGGTCATAATCCTTTAATCAAGCCACTGTCGATATTACTGTCATCCCTGCTGAA
>LPNX010737728.1:13192-118810 GCA_001517045.1 Pseudotsuga menziesii
GATGTACACATACCCTTCAACTTTTAAATACCTAGTTAATAAGCCAATGTTAGGTAGGAATATCTGTCGGTGGCTTCTCTTCTTATAGGAATTTGATTTTGAAGTATTGTTAAACCAAATTAATTAAACTTGGGACCAGACCATATTTTGAGGATCAAAATTGGAAAAGAGCTTGGTAACCTATACGATAGTCTCCTTGATGTGCAACTGTTTTTTATAACCATGTTTGATGATCAGTATAGAGATATCATACAATTTCTAAGTGCGTGTTATGCAACAACTAAATTCACCAATGTGTAGAAGAAACAGTTGGTTGTGCGAGCTATGGACTTCTAGTTGATCACTGAACAATTATGTGAGATGGGTCCTGATGATATTCTTCATCACTGCATCTTAGGACACGAGCGACCATTGGTTTTAAATGAATCACATGCTGGTGTCACAGGAGGCCATTATGCTGGAAACACTATGGTGTGCAAGATTTCACAAGAAAAATTGTGGTATCCCACCATGTATCCGGATGCCAAGGATTATTGTCGCAACTACGATGTCTACTAGAGAATGGGAAAGACATCATGACAAGATGATATTCCACTAGTACTACAAGTAACTTTGTAGGCATTTGATAAATGAACCATTGATTTTTTGGGTCCTATCATCCCAATAGGGAAGCACATAGGTGCACACTATATTATCATTGTGACCGAATACTTGATAAGATGGATCAAAGCAGTGCTAGTAAAATACTATACTACTGCGATTGCTGAAAATTTTATGTTTGCAAATGTTGTGACAAGATTTGGATTCCCATATATTTTAATAAGTGATCAAGGTACAAACTTTGTCAACCAGTTGATTGAAGAATTGGCGAAGGAATTATAGATTGAACATAGAAAGATAATTCCATATCACCCTCAAGTGACTGGTGTTGTTGAATCATTTAATAAGATCTTAGAAAATGCATTGAAAAATATTTTTAATGCCCAAAGAGATCACTGGAATCAGGAAATTTCCACAATATTATGGGCATATCGCACAGCTTATAAGAAATTGACAGGCCACACTCCATTTTGCTTGGTGTATGGACAAGAAGTTGTGATGCCTATGGAGTATATTGTACCGATTCTAAGAATCACTACGATCATAGAGATCAAAAATGTTGATGTTGTCGAGGAGATATTGTCGCAACTTGTGAAACTCGAAGAAGAACATTTTGTTGCAGGGTATCACCAAAATGTTGAAAAAGAAAGACAAAAGGTATGGCATGATCGACACAGTAGGAATAAATAGTTTCAGTTCAGAGGATTTCTTCTTATATATGACATAAAATTATTCAAGCATCTTGGTAGGTTAAAAAAACACTGGCTTGGACCATACATTATAATTCATATCACTAATGGAGGCGCAATGCAGTTACAAAATCTAGATGGAACACTTGTTAGAGAAATGATAAATGGAATTTGACTGAAGCCGTATCATAATAGCCATGAATTAATTGCATAAAAAAAAGAGAATAAAGAGAAAATAAAGAGAGAGAAAAGAGAGAAAAGAAATAAGAAAGAAAGAAAGAAATATTTTGTTTTACTACAAGAAATCTGCTGTCATGAAATCAAAGACTGTCATAGAGTGCTAGTAATTCGCACGCATAGGAAAAGTGTCACAGAATTTGTGTCTGACATAGGTGGAAAAGTGAATGCGGATACGCCTCTTCTGTCGCAGGGAAATGATTCTGTCGAAGGAAGGATACTAATCACAAGAAATAGCGATGCTGTCACAAGATTAACTTGAGGTGCAGAAAAGACAACTGGCCATCATTAATACAACTGGCCATCATAAATTTAAAAAGACCGAGATATTTTTAAGGCATGATTTTTGGTCACACCCGTCTTTATGGAAATAAATACTACTTGATGTGACAAGTAATTGGATTCATGGATAGAGTTTTCCTTAATTATTCAGATGATTAGTCTATGTGCTTGAAATGATAGATATATTTCTATTGATTTCCTGTGGCTGTGAAGAACAACCGCAAAAAATGGGTTCATTCCCAAGCTTCATTTCATTATGTTTGCATGTGATAAGAGAGACTGTTATTTGCAACGCCAAGAGCCGAAGTGAATTTTCAGAGCATTTTCATTTTGATTTCCAGCACAAGTACAATTCCTGAATCTGCTGTTGGGACCACATCACCCACACTGATAATTGGAAGACACTACCAGATATGTCCCATCATAGGCCTAGGTTGGTCAATATGCTAAGAAAATTCTAGTTAGGCATTCTAGAAAATTGTGTTCAAACCTACCAAGACCATATGGAATCTCATGGGGGAAGTGCACTAGAAACAGAAAGAAGAAAGAACAAGATACAACACAACCAACACCACCTCCACGTGAGGAGGAAGAAGACTCAAAAACTAGGAATATTTTTCCACCATACATCCCACCAAGATGATCTGATGCACCAAATATTAGAGTCCCAAAGAAGTCACTATATCTGCTGGTAGCACCCACGGTGTGAGAAGGAGTTAAAGTGTTGCAGAATATTCTGCCAAACTTGCAGAAGTTTTCATTCATTGATCATGAAACGAAGAAGCACAAATATTTACAGAGAAAGAACTACATGCTTACTTTACATGATAAACCAGATTCACCGAAGCGATTTGTTCCAATGGAATGGGAAAGAGGACTTGACTAGTAAGGGTTATTGTCATTGTTGTATATGCCACACTTCGTTCAAAGCGCAGAAGTGATTCCTATGTGAAATAGTTATTAGTGTCCTTTCATGGTGGATACCTTTGGATCGATGAACAAATATCTATGGATTTCGAACTTATCACAATAATTACAGGCCTACCATTAGCATGTATAGATCCATCATCATATTTAATGAAAGACCAGGAACCTGTGTTGGCAAACAAGATGAAGGATAAATATGGTTTGTGCAGAGATAGTAGAGGTTTCCTCATCACCTTGATTAATAACCATACTATTTGGTTTGTTGTGAATGTATTAGCTAGAAAATTGATGCAAAAGATGTCCCGAATCAGTGTACTTTAGGTGTCATTTCACTAGATAAACTCTGTGTGGAGGGAGTTTAAATCAAATGGTTGTAGCATCTATTGAATGATTTACTAGAAGATGCAATAGAGTCAAAGGAAAAGGTAATTCATTCCAATATTCCTGGATACTGATTTTTATTTCATTTGTCGCATGGGTGGAACCACCAAACTACCAAGGGGTAGACCTACTAGTAAGTTGTAGAGGAGCTCAATACCAGAATCTATGGTTCAACAAGGATAGGACTGATAGAAAACGAGATAACAACGTGGAATTTTTTATGCATTGAGAGTCCCTACGACATCAAGTGAAGAAGATGTCGAGACTTATAGATGAAACCGTTCAGCAGTTTTTCCAAATTATCAAGTTTCAGATTAACTCGCATCATCTTTTGTTACATCTATGATAAGACCTGCAATTCCAATGATTGGAGACACAATTTTTGTTGATAGAAGAAGTTGAGGCCATCGTCCAATATTAGCTGAAAGAATGGCATGTTACTATTACGGATGACCTGTTAGATGTAGATGAATATTTGGGATAAGACAATCCACCATCACAGAAGGATGAAGATCAAGGTGGGGACCCATAGGAAGAAACACTAGATCCCAACCCTTTCCAAAATCGTTTAAGCACAACTCCGACGGATCCAATCGTAGTAGAGAAGAGAAATAAGACTAAGAGAACGCAGACAAAGGAAAGACATAATAAAATGAAGGCTGAAAGAACCGCAAATACCATCAACCTTTATTGTGAATATTTTAGATTTATGAATGAGGAATGAGAGAGAATCTTAGTTACCTACCATGTGTTTGGAAGTACCACTATATATGATCCAAGAGTCACTTCCATGAGAGATTGATCTGGTGAGGGGTGATATTAAGACATTCTTCATTGGAGTCTTCATTCTCTCTGGACTTATCTTCATCTGATTCATTATATTCGGCTGCATGGGCATGGAACTTTCATTTTTTCTTATTGAACTTGTATTTCTTTAAGTGCACAATGTCTATAGATATGTCCTAACTTATTACATATGTAAGATTCATAATATGAGTAATCCTCCTTAAACTTATGACTTCTTTTTAGTTATTGTGATATTCTTGTAGGAGATTTTGATCCTTAACTTTTCTTATCCCATTATTTGTATGAGAAGATAGAGCTTTGTATTCATATTCATTTAAGTTTTCTTCTCTATTTTCTACCCTTCCTTCTTCTTGTACACATTGTTTCGAAAGATTTCTAAACTTGGTTATCTTTATTCTAGAACATATTCCTTTGAAGGAATCCCATTCTCTTGGAATACCATTTAGAGTGGTCATCATAACTTCCAATTATTCTACCATGTCACCAGTGGATTATAATTGTTATTTGATTTTAGATACTCTGGAGAAGTATGTCTGTATGGTTTATTCCTTCTGCATCTTCACACCCTTGAGTTGGTTTCTCAAGGCCATTCTCTTGTTGATGTTTTCTCCTTCAAAAAGTCTAGTTTGTTCATCAAACATGTACTTTGGAGCATTCTTCAAGGACACTTGGGGGATAAAATGATCCTTGATAGATTCATCTATTACCCTATTTGATTTTATCATATCCTTCTTGTGCTTGGATTTTTCCTCATCTCCCTCTAGTTCCTTGACATATTATTTGTTGTATTCTTGTAGGTTATGTTATTCAAGAATGAGCATTACTCTATACTTCCATGCTCTGAGATTATCTATTCATTCAATCGTTTCATCAAGCTCGGTGTTGTTTTCCATCTTTAATGAATGAGAACCTCGAATGGAAAGATATGAGATAGTACATACAAGTTTGATGACTACTTCTGGAACCAACTTCAAGATGACATAGGGCGTGGCTAGAAAACCCTAATTTTTTTGCTAAGATCACTTGTAGATTTATGTGGAGGAAAATATGCACCTCCCCTATGTGATCTAGACTGTATCTTTTTTTTCGGAGTCTGACGATGGAACCTTAAAGTATCTGATGGCATAGTTTCTCCCGATAGCAGTGGTAGGTCAAAAATGAAAAATCCTTAGAATTGAAAACTGCTTCTATGGAAATATGCTCCCTCCTAATGATATTTGAATGAACCTTTCTTTTTAGCTTATCTATGGAGGAATGTGCCTATAATAGTGAATCCTAGCTTGTTGGACCGCGGGAGCTGCTGCACAATGTATTCTTTCAGGTTTGCTCTAATACCATGTTAAGTTTTTTTTCAAATATGTTATGTCAAAAAAAAGGATCACTAAAAGAATAACAAGCACAACAAAAAATATAACACAAATATTTATCCTGGGAAACCCTCATGGAGAAGAAAACCCAACAAAAATTCCTCGATATAGACTTCAACCAAGTACGGTGAGAGACCCAAGAAATAAGACTATATAGATTCCTTCACCTTATATGGATTGTTTCTCCTCTCTCTTGTGAACTTGCTTGAGTGCAGAACTTGTCCAAATGAGTTAGTCACCTCTCGTATTTATACTAATCAGTTGATAGTCCTAATAACCCAATAGGGATGAAATCTCCTTTCTTTCGGGGATGACTTTCCTTGGAAGCTTCAAAAATATATTTTAATAACACTTTTGTGGGTACTACTGACCCAAATTATAATAATGTTTTACCTCAAGACTTTACATGACCAAATACATCAATGACATCCCTAATGGGAGGAACAACATCTCCAAAGGGGTAAATAATAATACTAATAATAAATAGAATATCTTCTGTAGCTACATTTCTTTAACACTTCATGTTTCGATTTTTCTCAATGATAAGGAATTGCATGCCTCCTCACTTTCAAAATTTCAATTTTCATAAATTTGAGATCCTCTTTTCAGACCATACCCCTAATATCCTCTTTGTTGGTTGTCCCCCCAAGATCCTCCTTACTAGCCATATTTTCAATCTTCTTTTCAGTATCATATTTGAATAGTACTTATTAAACATTACTTATAATAATTTTACTGTCAANTCACCCCAAGATCCTCCTTACTAGCCATATTTTCAATCTTCTTTTCAGTATCATATTTGAATAGTACTTATTAAACATTACTTATAATAATTTTACTGTCAAGGTTTCCTAATTGGTTGGAAAACTTGGACAACTCATGGTTCACTTCTTCCTACTCGTATTGTTTCATAGTTGATCCTTTAGGAGGTTTAATGGGAGTATAAATGTTTTCTCCACCTATTTCCATTTTATACCACTAATGTTTAATATATTTTCTCCCCATTTCCTCTTTATCCCAGTTGACAATACATCAATGGATGATGAGGTTTAAAACCTTACACAAATAAAACTTTCCAATCAAAAGTAATGTAAAGTTCAAAATGACATACCTTTAAAAACCCTGATTTGGAGACTGTATTTCTAATTTACCTTCCAAGTGAGGTAACTCTACAATTTTGGTTGCTATGATTCTAAAATTTATTTATATAGAAGCTTGATACGACTTCTTTACAATTCCATTTGTCTATCCTAATTTTGATGTTCCAATAAAAATTTATGGTAAGTTTCCCCAAAATTTTGATTTTTATCCATTCCAAGAAAGAGAAAGTGTAAGGAATTAGATACGTACCCCCTAAAGCCATCTAGAAGGATTTTATATGTGGATGACACAAATTTGAAATGGCACATGGTAAGGATGAGGTAGACAAGTTTTCAACCATCTTAATAGTCAATCTAATGAAATCAAATTCACCATGGAGTTGGAAAAAAATGAGATCATTCCATTCCTCAGTGTTCGCATATCAAGAAATATAAATGGGTCACTCAGACATGAGGTATTTATAAAGAAAACCCATATTGAAATCAACTTCCATGCAAATTATGATCATCACCCAATGCATTATATTGGGATCCTCAACACCCTGTCCATGAGAGAAATCACAATCTCCAATGAACGATCATTTCGATAAAGAAAAATACCACTTAACCAAGGTATCCAAAAGCATGGGATATAGGAACAAAGTCATCATCTAAGCATTTGAGAAAGAAACTGATAAGGAAAAAAATAAACTCAGACCCCTTGGAAGCAACTCTAATGGAAAAGCATACCTTCCATATATAAACGGTGCCATTGAAAAGATTGCAATAGTGATAAAAAGGAAAGATATATCAACCTCCTTCAAACCCATGATTATCATGAAAAAAGATATGGAATCTGTTAAATAAAAAGGTTGACAATTTGCAATCCAACGGTGTCTACAGGGTATTGGGTTCATATGGAAGATATTACATTGGAAAAACTAGTCGATCATTCCAAGAAAGAATTAGAGAACACTGGGAAGATATCAAACATGGACATGCTAGCACCACACCACTTGCTGAACATTCCTAGGAAATGAAGCATCATATATTCCAAGAGGACACCAAAATACTCACCAAAGAATATCATTACTTAAATTGTCAAGTAAAGGAAGCACTGGAAACATTGAAGCACCCAAAAAACTTAAATGGAGATGTATGTTTGGAAATAAGCAGTAATTGGAGACCTCTAATGAACCAACAAGAGATCTAGGTATGATTAGGGTTCTTATTTTTTCTCTTTGCTCCTTTAATATTTATTACCTCAAATTTAGTTTCTCTTTTCTTTCTCGACATCTCTTTTTCATTATGATGGATCCTGATTTGGATTCAAAACGTCGACAAAGAAAAACACAAACTGTGGATTCTCCAAGAAATTTGGATAAGTATTCTTAATATATCGAACAATTTTCTTTACATATTTCTAGTGTCTTTCATTGGGATATTGAATAAAATAAGAAACCACACTATTGAAAAAGGATATATCCGGGTGAATATGAGTTAAATAAATTAGACTATTTACCAATTGTTGATAAAGAGAGGCATCGACAGAGGGAGAGACACAATCCTTGGAGAATTTTACACCCAATTGAAAAGGTGTAGCACACGAATTACAATCATCCATTTTTAATTGTCTCAAAATATGCAAAGAATATTTGGGTTGAGAAATAAAGATACCATCATTCATTTGTAGAAATCGAATGCCAAAAAATAAATGCAAAAGACCAACATCAGTCCTTTCAAATGTATCTGCAAGTTATTTCTTCATATTCAAAATTAAGTCAACATTATTTCTAGTTATGACTAAATCATAAATATATAATGAAACAATTAAAGTATCATCATGAACATGCAATACATAAATAATCTGATCAGATTCACAATGTTTGAATCCAATATTGATGAAAATTTTATCAATTTTCTCATACTAAGCACTTGGGGCTTTCATCAAACCATACAAAGATTTATTCACAAAACTATGAGGTTTATCCTTGTATATTTCTTCATAAAAATACCCATGAATAATTTCAATTTTCACATCCATTTGATGAAGTTCCCATCCAAAATGAACAACAAGTGAAATAATCAAATGAATCTATTTCATCTTTTCAAAAGGGGAAATTGTTTCAGTGTAATCAATACCTTCTTGTTGAGACAAGCCCTTATAGACCAGAAGATCCTTCTAATGTTCAACAACTCCTTATGAGGTAAAATTGGTCTTGTAGATTCATTGACACTTCACAACATTCTTTCCTTGTGGTGAGGGAACAAAATCCCAACTACAAGTCCTCGATAAAGAATCGATTTCGGTATGCATAGTATTCTCCCATTCAGTATTCTCCCTAAGAATCATGATAGGTTTCAAGATCACAGGTTTTCAGAACATGATACATAAAAGGAAAAAATTCCATGTTATTTTTTACTATGAGTCTGTTGACCAATATCAACATCACCTATATTAGTTCAAGTAGCTTCAATAGTATTAGCATCCCACCAAGGAAAACAAGTTGTTGAGAAAACATAATAGTTGATTTTAGGAATTCGTGTAGGTATGTCAATAGTTTCAGTTACCATAGATCGACTACCAAATGTGTTATTACTGTCTTCTGTCAAGTAGGAAAGAACCTTAGATGAGAGCGAGGCTTACTTAGCTTATATCTAATGGAAGTGAAGTGATGCTTCTTTTACAAGTTCTAAATAGGTAAGCAGTTTGTTACTAGTAAATTCCAGATCGAGAATAACACTCAACTAGCATAGGATAAAATGCTAGTTAAATTGTTTGTTTTGCAGCTTGACCCCGTAAGAGGTATTGTTGGTATTTATATTGTTAGAAACCTACATAAATGTTTGTAATAACACTATTGTAAAAGAATGGGTTTAGTCCAGTTATGCTTACTGTCACAGTACTTGTTCCATTAATCTTCCTCCTTGTGTTTTCAGTTATAGACTTGTATTTCATTTTTAGATGGTGCATATTATGGACAGATCTACTTCTTCAATTAAGAGCATAGTAGCCTAAGAATTCTATAAACTAAAAGAGATGTTAAACATACTTGTGACCAAAACTACATATTTATCGTTAGTGTTTGGTATAAGGTACTGTTTATATTTGTTTGAGTTCTTTCTAAACTTTAATCATTCTATTTTAATGATTCTCCTTAATCAACTATTTTGATTTAATTTTCTTGTATATAAAATCTCATTTTATATGAGTTTTCGATTACAATGCATATATTGTAATTTTTAAATCCATTATTATACTAAATCCTAGCTCCAGGATTTCTATGGTTAAGTATTTCCATGTAAAGTTGGTTCATCCTCCATTGATTTGTATCTTACTAATACCAATAGTAGACATTATGTAAAATGAGGAGAACATAGATATGCAAAGGTTATAGTTAAATTTTATGCATAAGACCCTAGTGAATGTGAATACCTCTTAATCACAAGGTATTTGGTTTATAAAAGAAAATAAAACGAGGATAATGATACAATCAATAATATCCTAAGGTTTTGACTTTTGAAACAATGATTTGTGCAGGTTTAAACGAGACTTTCAAACTATAGCATGAAACTCATAATTTGCAAATAATTTCGAAGGACACGTGGTTGGTGTTCAAATCTTAGGGTTTAGTTGAATTTGGAGGCAAAGAAAAGTCTTGTCCTAACCCTAAAATCGCATTTTGTTTCTCTTTTTTGTGGGGTGGTTGAGCTATGAGCTCATGGCCACCAGGCTTGTTGCCAATCCTTCCATCATTTGCACATAGGCCTTCATGAGCCATAACGAGCTCCTCTACAAGTTTGTTTTTCAAGTTCTGGTGTAGTAGAAGTGAGCATGAACCTTGCTGCTCTCGTGAGGTGGTTTTGAGTGTTGAAAAGAGTGTTGAAGGTTCAGTTGTCTTTGCCTTTTGTTTTTATTGTGTGAGTTTGTACTTTGTGAGTGTTTTTAAACGTAAAAAGTGTGAAGAGGGTTGTTGAAAGAGTGAGTTGATTTCTTTGTTTACTGCTTGTTTTCTTATCGAGGGTTTGGTCCTTACCTCGTCATGGCTTGGGACTTCACTCCTGAACACTGCGAACTGCATTGTATTTTTGGCAGTGCTCCATTTCAGCTTGTGGAACTCATGAGGAAGGCTAGGGTGATATTGAAACTTCCAAAAAGATGCGTCATTCCTTTGGGTAAGAACTGAATTTCTTTAAAACTCTTCTGCATAAATATAAGTATATAATCTATGAAAATCATGTATTAACAATCGTGTTTCTTTGTGTAGGATATTCAACGATGGCTCAATTTTTGTTAAACTCCACCAATAGGGCTTCCATGAGGGTGTCCACCCTGGTAAGCCTCGGTTTCACCTGGGGTTTTCCTGCACGAGTTGTACAGTGGATTATGATGATACTGCCATGTGTTGTTGGTTACTTGTTCGTCCATGGCTGTTAGATGCTCTGTTTGTTTCTTTGTTTTTATTTTAAAATCCCTAGTGGATGTTTTGTAATGGAAGAATCGGGATTTCATAGCCGTGACATAATGAATTTAATTTTTGAGCCCTTTCAGCCATGGTTGAATTATAATGATGTTATTTTATACTGGTTTAAAACTATGGCTTTTATTTGAAAGGGCCATTGGGCCATTACGTGAGAATTTGTTTAGGTTTTTTAAAAAGCCCTAATGGCTGTTCTTGCCTTACTTATTTTTAGAAGGGTTTTCATAGCCAAAATAGATGTTTTTTTAAGTGTACTCCATTTATATTTAAAATACTTTTATTCGGGATTTTAAGCCTTGACTATAAAAGGACGTAGGCCGATACTATGTCTGTTTAGTTTAGTTTTGATATTAAAAGGGTTCTCACGGCTTAAGGATGATTTAACAGTATCTCTATTTGCTTAATGTTTATGTATATTGTGTCCATTTTAGCTATTTTTATTGTTATTTAACCTTCAAGGGTTTTGGGTTAAGTAGATTATTAATAAATTTTGTTTCCTCTTCAAGAATTATGATTGAGGACCTTTGACAGTGGAATACTTCAATAATAGCATAATTATTAATGCAGAAATGAATTATGGAAATAGAACATGGAAACTATATTATTGAATAAATTTATCTATCTTCTGTACTTTTTGGATTATACTGCTAGATTTCTTATAATTATAAATTATGATTTTATTTTGTTATAAAATAACAATTCTTTTACAAACCCTAGTTCTTCTTTTAAGTTTACAAAGTTGTTGATTTGTTTCAGTTAACCCTAGTTTGCATTGTTTACATAGGTGAGCTAACTGGGTAAATATTTAACCTAGTTTACTGTTTTGCTAAGTAATTCTAGATAATTTACTGTTTCTATAATAACTGTTTAGGATTACATATTAGGTGTTATAGTATATAATTTTTCTAGTTTTACTATTTTTTAAATATTGCACAGATTAGTGTGTAATACTTAGGCTCTTGCCTATGTCTCTATTTAATGTGTTTAAATACTTTGATTAAATAAAAATACAAAAGAAATCCTATAAACAATTTGTACAAACATCCTGTAGAAAAATAATCATTTCCATCTGCATATATACTTTATCGAACCCACTGTTTGAAAATAAACCAACCTACTGTACTAGATTACTGCCTTGCAAAAGGTGTGGAAAAATACAATTTAGGTATTTTCTTTCTATCTATCAATTAACTCAGAAATTTCTCTACTAATTTACCCTAATCTAGATGGTTACTAACTTTCACAGCATATTTAATTCTCCTATTTATCCCTAACAGAAATATACTATATCATTGAAAACTCTTAAACTTTCTAGATACAATAAATAATTTAAATGACTGAACTAAGAAAAACCTGGAAGTATAGATGAGGTGACAATAGCTTAAGGAACCTGTTCCTCCCAACCATCTCCTAGAGAAGAGCTAGACTGAAATTATCAGGACCCCCGAGCTTGTCTCCTGGTCCACCTGGTAGAAATACTGGGTGAGAGATGTAGTCTAGATATACTCTGCAACTCCGCTAAGCATTCAGCAGTAACTTAGTTCTGTTTACAATAGTATGAACTCAGCTTAGAACAACTACACTAGTTCAGGTATTCAGCACTTATCCACTCAAACTTACTTCATCTAGTCCCCTCCATCGAATTCTCTTGTGCACTTCATTCACTCAGAATGATCACAAATCCAGAATGAGCAGCCTCATCTCTCTTCAATGGGAAATTTTATTAGCATGCCTAGGTATTTTGGGTCAGTTTTTTACTTAATGATTCACCTACTCTTGTTCCACTTTATTTGGGAATCATGACCACAAAAATAGGGAGGTTGCCACCTGCAATAGATAGAAGTAGTTTGAGGATGTTGCTACATGTCAATCTGCTCTCAACCCAGCCTCTTCCACCAAGTGACCAGTAACACACTCATTTAACAGCTTCCCTAAGCTATTGTCTCATCTTTCATTTATTTATTAATAAAATATTCTACAATTACATTAAATTATCATTGACCCCAATTGGTCATTAATTACAAACTTTAACATAAAATATAACATAATGTTCCTCAAAAACATGAAAATGTTTTGCAAATTGGGGCATGTGACATACACACCCCCTTAATTTATAACATCGTCCTCGATGTTATTTATTCTTCGTCCTCATAATTTCCCTGAAACAGAATTTGATATGCATCCTACATATGACTTTTCAATTCCCAGGTGGCTTCTGCTAGACTAAGGTGCTTCCATTGCACCTTCTCCTGACCAATGGTTGGATTCCAAAGCGAGATCTCCCTCATTTCAAGGACACAATATGGTTCCACCAGAAAATATCTTTCGGGCTCCACCTACACATCATTCCAGTTAATAACATGAGTAGCATCATGTACATACTTTTTTAACACAGAAATATGAAAAACATTATGAACCTTTAAGTTTGGCGGTAAAGCTAACTGATATGCTACCTTTCCTATTCTAGACAGTATTTCAAAAGGTTTGCAATATCGGGGTGCTAACTTAGAACAAATTCCTAATCTCAGAGAACTCTTTTTAGGTCTAACCTTAATAAAGACATATTCACCTACCTGCAACTCCTTTAGAGTTTGTTTAAGATCTGCTTGACTTTTCTATTGATCTTGCACAACTTCCAAGTTACCTTGCACCTGTTTTACAATTAACTCCATCTATTTTAATAATTTAGGTCATAAAACTAGCCTGTCAACTGGATTACTCCATGAGATGGGAGTATTGCACTTCCTACCATACAAAATTTCGAAAGTACTATATCTTGATGAGGCTGGGTAATGATTATTGTAAGCAAACTCTACCAAGTGTAAGTAATCTTCCCATTTACCTGGTTGTTCTTTTACATACATTCTGAGCAGATCTTCCAATACCTGATTTACTCTTTTAGTATGTCCATCTATTTGAGGATGGAAGGTGGTACTGAAATTTAATGTAGTATTTAGTCCCTTAAACAAAGACTTCCAAAACTTGCCTGTAAACTTAGGGTCTCTATCTGAAATTATTACTTTCGATATTCCATCTAAACAAAAAATTTGTTTTAGGAAAATATCAGCAATATTTGCAACTTTATAAGTAGTTTTCACGGGTATAAAATGAGTTTCCTTGCTTAATTTATCGATAACTAGCATTATTGAGTCATTCAAGTTTTGATTTCTAGGTAGTCCTACAATAAAATCAAGGCTGATTATCTCCCACTTCCAGCTAGGAATAGGTAATGGCTGAAGCAACCCAGCTGGATACTGATGTTCAATCTTTACTTGCTGACATTCAAAGCACTTAGCAATGTATTCTACCAATTCATTTTTGATGTTTGGCCAGAAAATATTCCTTTCTTAGCATAGTTATAGTTTTCTGATAACTAAGATGCCCTGAATAAGGAGTCTTATGAATTTTGTTTAAAATCAGCAACTTAATATTAGGTACAATAGGTACGTATAGTCTATCTTTATATAATAATAATCCTTTTTCATTTAAACTATACCCTGTACTTAAACTTTCAATTAAATTTTCTCTTACCTTTGCTTGTAATTTCCAATAATTTTCATTTTGTCCTATTCCTTCTTCTAGTTGTTCTTCAAATCTATTTTATAGGTGTTGATTGCTGCTATAAAATTTAGCTTTGCATTTCTGCTTAAAGCATCAACAACCTTATTTTCTTTTCCTTTAATATGTTGGATTTCAAAATCGTACTCGCTGAGGAAAGCTAGCCACCTAGCTTGCCTAGTATTTAAGTTAAGTTGATCCAACATATATTTTAACCCTTTATTATCTATCATTAATATAAACTTTCTTTTGATTAAATGATGACGCCATATTTTTAAGGTATGTATGACAACAACCAATTCTAGGTCATTGGTCTCATAATTTTTCTCATGAATCTTTAGCTTCCTAGACTCATAAGCAATGGCATGTCCTTCCTGAGTTAAAAATCCATCTAAACCGTCATTACATGCGTCAATACATACTATAAAATCTTTATTAGGGTCAACAATTCTTAAGATTGGTGCGGTGGTTAATAATGTTTTTAAATTTTTTAAACTATCTTCACACTTTTGACTCCACTCGAATTTCTTCCCTTTCTTCTGTAAAGAAGTTATGGGATTTGCAATTCTTGAAAACCCTTCAATAAATCTTTGATAATAGCCAGTAATCCCCATGAATGATTGTATGTTAGTTACGTCTTTCGGGACTGGCCATTCTTCGATTGCCTTTATCTTTTCGGGATCAACGAAAATTCCTTCTTTAGTCACTACATGACCCAGATACTATATTTTATCCTTAAAGAAATCACATTTACTAAATTTTGCATAGAGCTGATGTTCTCGTAACTCTTGTAAGACAATTTTTAAATTCTCTTTATGGTCTTCTTCAGAATTTGAGTAAATTAAGATGTCGTCAATGAATACAACCACAAACTTATCAAGGTACTTATGCATTACATTATTCATCAAACACATGAAAATAGTTTGGGCATTAGTAATCCCAAATGGCATAAGGACAAACTTGTAATGACCATACCTAGTCCTAAAATTTGTTTTAAATATGTCTTCATCTTTGATTCGAACCTGATGGTAACCAGATTGTAAATCAATTCTCGAGAATACAGTTGCTCCACCTAACTGATCAAATAGATCATCTATGCGGGGTAATGGATATCTATTTTTAATAGTCATTTTATTTAGTTGACGGTAATCTATACATAATCGTAGAGTTCCGTACTTATTCTTAACAAAATTAATAGGTGCTCCCCAGGGAGACACACTAGGTCTGATATAATTTTTATCAATAAGTTCTTTCAACTGTGACTTTAATTCATTTAATTCCAATATATTCATCCGATAAGGGGCTTTTGAGCTGGGCACTGCACTAGGTACCAGCTCAATAGTGAATTCTAACTCTCGCTTCGGAGGCAGTCCCGGAATTTCTTCTGGAAATACATCTGAATACCCCCTCGGGATCGGAATATCTTCTAGTTTTAATTTATCTTCGTCATTAGTATTTTATTCATTAATTACTGTTACAACAAATCCTTTACAACCATTCCGAACATCTCTCTTAAGTTGCAAAGCAGAAATCTGTCTTATAGCTATTTTCCTAGGGATTCCTTTTACATTTGTTGTTTCTCCATCATTATTTACACAAGTAAATGCTTTATCGAAATAGTTCAGGACTACCCTATGTTGTTCTAACCAATCCATACCAATTGACATATCATAAGAACCTAAAGGTAATATATTAATCTTAACAGACGTTTCAAACTGATCCATTTTTACAATACAATTCTTAACAAAGCTAATCACCTTTCTTTTTGCGCGAGTAGATAGTTGGACTAACCAAGACTTTGCAAAATTTTCTACTGATAATTTGCAAAATTTCTACTAAATCAGGAGAAATACAACTTAAGCTAGTCCCTGGATCAATTAAAATAGATATAGGTATTTGATTCAGCTTACCTTCCACTTCCACCATGGAAGTTTGATAATCTGCCTACCTATTCTCCAGTACTGCATTGATCCTGGGAATTGTCCTTGCTATATCATCAAAATTCATCTCCTCCTGTATCATATGTATGTTTTTAACAGTCTTCTTCCATTCGGGGAAAGCTGATGCATAATGAGGACAATTACATTCCCAACACTAGCTCGATTATTACAACCCTCATGCCAATACCAACCCCAAAAATGTCCTACCCGTGATAGGTGAGGTTATTCAACCACATTATGTTGATATTTTCACCTTTGAAAATACACCTTCAACACCCTCGACATCATCATCAATACCTCCATCGAGGTTAGGGCGTCAAGAAGACATTAATTCCATCAATGCCCCACATTTTTTAGATAGCATTTGTATACCCTCCAACAGAAGTGAAAGGGATGCTAGTCATGGATCGACTAACTCTAATTGGGATCACTTTAGGAATACTAGTGTGGTACTTTAAGTGACTCTAGTGATATATGGACTCAAAACTAGCCACTCACTATGATTTTGTACCAGTCAAACCAGTTATTCCATCAGGACCAAACACTAAGACAACAACAACTGTGACCAAATTCCCACCAACTATCACTATACCTATCAATGGGGGCATAACGCAACCCAAGTTGAAATCCCCCATCATGACCAATACCTTTACTGAACCACCCTTAGTGAATGATAATCCTAAAATAGGGGGAATCATTCAACCCAAGTTAAAATATCTTGTAATGCCCGACACTCCTACCATGAGGGTCACCTCACCATGTTCCTACTGCGGGCAACAAGAATATGCCACCATCCTGTTCAGAACCATAATATAGCTCAGAAAAATGTTTACACCTCTGTAAGGGTGACATATGAAACACATAATATAGTAGGGGACACATCTTGCATCTCATTATCACCTAAAAATATCACTAAGTCCAAATCATTGCGTACCAATCACGCATGTTCGATTTGGTTTTAGTTTTTGCATTATACTCACCATTGTCCCAACCTCCCATGATTTTTGGATGTCTTAGGGACCATTCACCTTAACCTATCTTTAGTTGAGAGTACTTCCCCTCGACCAAACTAAACAACTTCGATCAATGTTGTCACCACAATGGTGGAAACAATAGTTTTGTATTCCCCTAGAATGTTCACCTCAAGGACACCTCTCACTGAGAGACCTACACTACCAATACCACAACCTATACATATTGAACCAGAAAAATAAAATGATGGATGTGCAACACATGGGAACCATACTCAAATCATCCCCAACTAGATTAACACCATTTTACAAGAATGTGCTACCCCACAATTACCTTAAACACTTGAGCCTCTCTGAGGGAGGATTTCACGCCCATGGTGATCATGTTGAAACAATTTCCACTGCCCATTTTAGTGCCCCATATTATGATCCAAATGAAAATTTTTCCTCAAACATATGCACCTACAATATCAAATTTATCACCTTAGGTTATTCCCACATGGTTCACCCATTGAGGAAACTATTCCCCCATTACTAGAGACCATTGATAACCTCATTCCTAGTTAGTCTACTTACTAGTGACAATTCATCCTTATTAGATAAATACAAGGATCCACCATATACATTGCATGTTTCCTAGACACAAAACGACCTCCACCCTCATGTTAGCTTCCCATACAAGTATACTACCACTCAAACATAACTTGTAATTCCAACACATGGAGAACCCAAAAGTAGGTAAAGTGAACCAGCTTTACCCTTTAGAATTTTTAGTTTTCACCTTAAATAACACAAAGTGTCATCTTCGTATTTTTATTTTCAATCCATTTGGTAAATGTATACCCCTAACCAAACTCTATACCACACCAATAGAGTTTTCCTAGGGGAACTAACCAAAAACCAAGCATACATTGTCGTCATTGGCCTATTGAATGATGTCATCCATCTTGGTATAAGCATATACATGTTCACTTAGGTTTCCAACTAGTTTCCTCCCATCCTTAATCCACTCCTCTTTCGTAAGTTCTTGTGAGTTCTCTTTCTCAAATGAAATTTTGAAACTATTACCTTCATGCATGTCCCCAGGAAGGCCAATGCATTTTCCAACCTCGTTACCGATGAGATGTTCAACTGACCCCTAATACATCAAGTGTCTATATGATCCTGCATAAAAAAACAAAGCATATACATATATGTGTGTTAAGCATCATACAACTTATGTATAATAACTTTCCACTACATACAAACCATCAACACATATAACTCATTATCATTATCATACATATACATCACACACATACATGTGAAACATGGAAGATGTCGCCAAAATGGTATATATCTATATATCTCGCAAAAAATGTGTCATGTACAAAAGTGGTACCTATAGGGGCATCTACAAATAGAATTGTCTACCTTATGGAGGATACATCCATAAATAAGCCTCCCATAGGCTCCATCCATACATCTACAAAATGGGTCTCCCATCCTTGTACAAAACAATAAGGAGTGTATGGCACACAATCATCCCCTCCCTATGTTGGGTCATGAGGATTGATCATAGCCAAAGGCCCTATCACCTCATCCTATGATAGTATTTCTCATGTTGCATCCCTTCCACCAAGTCCCTGAGCTAGTAATGTCCCTAGTGATGGTCTCTTCCCAATAGTGGGACATTGTCTTCTCTCTGCTCCACATACCCCATGACAAGCTACTACCACCCTCTACATCACCATCAACCGACCCCACACACCATAAGAATCTAGAGATTTTGTGTCAACTCATCATCATCTATATTAGTTGCCCCCAATCATTGACCCCCTTAGTCAGTGTATATGCCTCTCTAGGTCGTTTAAAGAATCCACTACCATGTCTCCCATATCAGTTCTTGAGTGGGACTTGACCCACCTATAGTAGCACCCATAGCTCTGACCTATCCATTATCTGCTCCAATAGATCTTGCTATCCCAACACTCTCCTCTCGTCTACTATATGGATGGACCCTCAAAAAATTCACACAAACCCAACATATCCATCACAGATAAGAAACCACTATCAATGTCCAATATACATAAGATGCATGAACATAACTGAAATATTTACTAAAAATTATGTAATCACTAAAACAAAAATATACCTATGGCATCCTAGTTGTGCATAGGAAGTAGTATCTCTAAATCCCCTCAATAATCAATGCCACTCCATGGGTATCTCTTGATAGGACCAAACCTTTGAAGCCACACAACCAAGAACTAGTAAGTAAATACATGAACCACTAGGAAACCACCTGCATGAGGAATTGCCTACCCCCAAACACCATTCGTGGATCTTGAGGCCCCCTCCGTGTGTATAAATTCATGATGTATATCAATAAGAACACTTGTATGAGATCCCTTTATTCTTGACTTTCTTCATGGAATTTGAACCTTCATCACTAGGATTTGAACCTTCATCTTCATCATCTAACTTTGGCTTCTTGTCTTTCACATTTTTCTTTTATTTTGGATTTGAATTCTTGCTTCCTTGAACTATAATAGCATGGTCCTTGCTTTTGGATATTTTAAGAGCTCCCATATGAACCAATTTGTCTTCCTCTTTAGTAAGTGAATCAATGAATGAACTCAAAGAAGGAATTTTCTAATTCGAAATAGCAAGCCTAGAAGCATGGAAAGTTAACACAAAAACTTAGTATTTAAGACCCAATTTTTAAAGGATGGAAATAATCAATTGATCTTCCTTTTTCTCAATCGCACCTTTCTTGAGAATAAGAATAAGTGACTTGAATTTGGTGAAGAATCCTTCCATGGTTTCAAAACTACTTGGACTCAATGAGATTAACTCATTCTCCAGTTGAGGTGCTTGTATATCACCTTGTACTCCAAAGAGAGACTCAAGTTTGGTCCATACTTGGTTTGAAGTGGTCCAACCATGTATATTGAAAAGAAGATCAGGAGAAATAGAGAGACAAGAAACCCATAGGCTTAATCCATTTGATTATGTCACTTAGATTTCTCAACAATATCATTTGGCTCATTTTATAACGTCATAGAAACTGTATAGACACCCTTATTGTGCAATAGAATTCCAATCTTGGCATTCCATTCATGATAGTGTAAGGAGATAGGATCATATATGAAGAGGAATCCATGCTTATCTATTGATGCACTCCTGGACATTGTCTCTGCAACCTGCACACACAAAAAATTGAAGAAATACTTTGTAAGCTCAATCAAGCTTCTTCTTCAAAGAAAGAAAGGATTCCTAATGCGATCTGATGTATTTAGATTGTTGATAGCTTGAGCTCCTTATCTCTAATATCATGTAGAGCTTGATGTCCTAAGATCCCTTACCTCTGAATTCATGTAGAGATTAATAACTAGAGAGGTCTAATACCATGTATAAATTCAGGATGTAGATCTATCTACCAAGTTATTTCTCACAAACATGCACAAGGACAATAGAGATAGGAATAATGAGATGAACACAACAGAAGTGAATAATGATGTAGAAATATTCCATGTATTATTTATCAACATAGTGTACATAAATAATACATCCTTGAGAGGCAAAATTGAGTTTCTAAGGATATAACTCATGCTAGATCATAAAGAAGGATTACTAAATATGATAAACCCCCATATGTGACTAAAGAAGTTTCCAAATCAGTACAAGAGCCCATGAATTGGATAAAGAATGAGTGAGTGATGATGAGTGATGTAAAATATTAGTAATCACAGAAATTAGAGAAAAAATCATGGAGGATAGGTTGGCCATAATAGATACAAGTTGTCAAGTTAACTAGCTTTAAATTATCCACTGAAAAGCATGAAAAGTAGTCTAAAGGAAGAAAAATACAGGAATGCGCAATTTCTAATATGGGTAGTCCAAATAGTTGGAAAAATATTATCTAGAATTAGTATAAGGCGCTCCTGGGTAAATATGGAAAGTATTGACCAAGTGGCGCAAGTGGAGCCCAACTACCTAGTTTAGAATATAGGAAATTAACCAAAAATGATTAATTAATGATATCCTAAGTATGTAGTGGTTTTATAATATTTTAACACCATGGAACTAGAAAATATGTACATAATGACAAATATTTCTCAAATAAATATGATCCCATAATGAAATGTCATCACCCATACCCCTTGATGTAGCTCCAACAACTACTCCATCATAACATGGAGCAACATAGGTCCCCAACACGCTTGGTTCCCTAGTATTATCCACTCCACCAATAATAACTATCCTTTGTAATCCTATGGGGAGACAACAATCCCAACACCCTCATGACCATAGTTACCATGAGTCATACTCCCAGACTAGTTAGGTAACTAGTCATGATCTACCTTGAATACAGGGAACTCATATCTCTGTTGAAGTACTGCTTGATGAGACCATGCATTGAGTGAACCCCTCCCATCGATGCCCAATTCACCTCTTATAGTCCACGAGGAGACAACAAAATGATGAAATAAATATCCTGAGAAGTGATGCTTAGGTCCCCATCTCCTATTATACCCAAATCCTGTCACCAGCATGTGATAAGATCTCTAACATCTATGTTTTCCCTAAATCCCAAACTTGGAGTGGAAACAGTGCTCTGGATGTCAATTTTACATAAAAAAACCCTAGCACCACTTTTTCCCTTTAGCTGATGAGCGATACCTTATACAGCACCGCCTGAGTCCTATTATAGAGAAGCGGTGCCACTACGTATGTGCTTTGTTCTTGAAGCGGTTCTTACCTACACCACTCTGTCATAAGGGTGTATAAGCGGTACCCTTGGTAAAAGGTGAAAAAAAGAAGCTTCATGAAGCTTCTAGATCAAAATATTTGTGGATAGCCTTATCCCTACTCACCTGGGTTGGTTGAGCTCGAGATCCCTCTTTGTAGGATCTCTTAGGCACCTCACCCACCAATCTCTCAATCATACCTATCCATTTGAGCCCTATAAATACAAGCTCATGTCCCATAGTTGGGGAGGAGAACTGGATGGTAATGTTATGTTGTTGAACTGACTATCTGGCCCAATCGATTAGAGAGCACAAGAGAGCAAGTTGGAGCTATCGGGGATGAGGTATTTGTCTTGTGGAGGAGTTTGTCAACACTAAGGCACATGGTTGAAAGCTTCTTCATTGATTTCTTAATGCAAATCTGATTTCTATACCACATATATGTTGTACTGATCTCGCATGTATATGTTATTGGATTCCTTAGTCACTAGTATGAATGTGTAAATAATTTTCTAGTAGCTTTGATGTTATTGTTTGTTTTACATGTTCTGCAGGTACACAGGTTCGTCATCAAAGCATTATTCCAGGTTTTTACAACATTCAAGGAAGGTTTTCACCCTTTGTTCTTCACTTATTTGTTCTGGATCTGAACCATTCAGACCAGAGGAACATCTTCTATCCACAAAAGGTGCAAGATTCCTGACAACAAATCTGGAGACTCCACTGGGGAGAAAAGAAATTTTCATTTGATCTAATCTTCCTTAGTCCTTGAACACTTGTCCGAATCCAGGCTCCATTCTGTAACTCTCTTCAGTCAGATCTACTATCTAACTTAGTGAAGCTTGGTTTAAAACTTCCAGATATGAACTGCTTTGACTTTATATGCTCTGTTTTATTGTCAATTCATCATTCTTTATCTTGATTTGAGCAACTTCTAACTTGAATTCTTGTTCTCTTTGTGTTCTGGATATATTCAGGGAACCGCGCATGTGTTGTAGGCAATAAGCGGTGCCACCACCTAAACCCTGTGAGAAATAGGTGGTGCCACCACCTAAGTGTAGAGAGATAGAAGTGGTGCTCGCCCAGAACCACTCTATCAAAGACCCCTCCAGCATGGTGCCAGGTAGGCCTTGTTCCATAACTTGATTTCTTTTGATTTTTTGCAATAGTAGGGTTTGCTTGCTTTCAGCCCTATACTGTCAGGCATGTTTGTTTGAATCTAGATGCTCATGGTTGAAAATTTTGTGGTGAAAATTTGTTTGATTGAAAGAATTCAAAAGTTGCGATAGGATTGTTGATTATTTGTTTGCTTTCATGCTTGTTGGTTGTGATTCTAAAAGGAATTATTGAAAGCTTATGTTTCAGTTGGATCTCTTTTCATTTCATTTATAAATACTGAAAGAAATACCACTTGATCGTCATCTTAGTTTCATTTTTTTCCATAGAGGGCTTCTTTTTCCTTTTAAAAAGGAAATTTTTTGTTGAGATTAGGTCATTATTTTTACTGAGCATAGGGCACCGGATCTCTGATTAGCCTCAAAATCTTTTAGGTTCCCTTTGTTCTTTTGTCTCTCTTGCATTAGTACTGTCTCATCAAAAGAAAAAATAGTGTAGTTTTAAGTTAGATCTATCTATGTTTCAAAGAAAAATCGAAAAAATAGATTGCATATGCATGTAGAAGTGCTTGTTGTTTTTCTTTTAGGAAAAGAGACTCTTACCCATCTGATTGCTTTCAAAAAAGGAAAAATGAGTTTGGAATGTGTTGTTTGTCTTTTGATTTGATTTGTTCAAAATAGTTGTTTGGGAAATTTTGGCTTTCAAAATGAAAAGAAAATACTCTCTCTCCCTCCTGTAGGTAGGCATACCTTGAACGATAAAGTGAAATATTTGCATCTACATATATTCATGGTTTTAATTTTTCTGTCAAAATTCCATGCATTCACCTAACCTTCCACTTTAAAATTAACGGTAGTTATAGGATTAAAATTTACATAGAAATTTGAGTGATAGGCTAGAGACGTGTTCGGGCGTCGTTAAGCATAGGAGCTGTCGTTACTTGTCTGCACTACATCTCGGGACTCACATGGTTCTTCCACATACCATCAGTATATCGAATGGCCTTTCACATACCCTTGAGGTATATCGAAAGGTACTTCATGTACTCATTGTATATAGGAAGGCCCCTTGTGAATGGTTGTGCATTAGAAAGCACTACTACCGATTTGAGCTCTCACGTACCTTGCATATATCAGGAGACCCCATTAGGATACCCTATCCAAACCGATTTAACCTTTTGGTCGTCTTGGATTTACTTGCGAAGCTCGTAAATTCTTGATAATCCTAGTGAGAAACTTGACTATCTGAACCCCCCAATGTCATTTACGTTTACTTGTTTAGCCTGTAGCTTGAGTAGGAGAGTCTTTGGTGTGTTTTTTCTAGTTTTGAAACCCTAGGTTAGATAGGAACTATACAAACTGGCTGAATTGAGACGGTCCAAAAGAGTACGGGGCTTGACACCTGATTTTACTTCTACTTTAGGGGAAGATCCTATGGAAGCTATCGACCAAGGAGCTACTACCAACTCCTAAGTGGGAGAAAATGTGGTTGCAGAAAGCAGAGATCCATATCCTTCACACAGTCCTCCCTTGGCTCAAGAACCTTCTAGGGGTAATACTTCTTTCCATTCTCCCATAGAAGGTTGTGTTGATGATACTACCCGTCCAGATTATGGTCCCAATGCTTCATTTTGGGATACATCTATGGGACAGGCCATTTCTTTGTTTGGAACCTGTCCAGAATCTTCTAAATAAATTTCACCAAATGAAGAAGAACATAAACAATACCGGGAAGCCATTCTCCATGCAAGAGACCATGAAAAGAAAATAGATAACATATTGGGTACACCACCACCTCGCTCAGTAGTTTTTCCTCGTAATACGGACCCTTGGCCTACTGGATTCGCTCACTTGATAATTCTATGGAAACCCATTGAACCTATTCTAGATCGCGCTGTGACTCCACATAATCCAAGTCAAACCACCTACCCCACCACCTCCCATATTACGTCTATTCCAAATCCTCTCGGGTCTTTCGCACCTGGAGAACAACATCTAGTTCCTGTTTCATCAATACCTTCTAGTGCATGGGGGAAACCCCCGGCATGACCTACGTTACCTGTCACTGGAATTGTAGCTAGTAATGGACAGACCTCTAGTATAGAGCAATCTGCATTCTATGTCCCTCCTACCCATACGAATCTGGTTAACCCCCCATCCAGTTCCGGTCAGCCCTTGGGGGTACAACCTGTAACCAATCAAACCTCTTGGGGGTATGGTTACACAGCAATTCAAGTACCTGTAGGAAATATCAATTACCAACCCACCCCTACAGGAATGCCTTATGGTGGAATTCCATATCCTGGTAATACTTTCACTCCATGGGGGCAAAATAACTGGTCCTACACGCCAATTATGGGGGGGGTACCTATACATACTGTCGGGGGTACCAGAAGACCACTATAACATCCCCAACCCTCTAATCGGCGAGGAGGATGCTACCAAACCATCAAAAACCCCGGGAAAATAGCCCCATGAAAATGAATAGCCATATAATGCAGAAATATAAAGCTTAAAACATAAAACATACTAAGATGCATAATCCTTCATATACATAGCGGAAGCAAACATACATTCATTCAAGCATACCACATGTTCATCATATTCATAAATCAGTAAATATAAATACAGAGACAGAATAGTCAATAATACTCATCTTAAAAAGAATTCATCCCACAATTAGCTATGCCACTGCAACGTTCCACCCAACCATAGGCCAGCGTGCTCATTAATCTCTCAGCAACACTGCCACCCCCAAGTTGGGCATGATTCATCAAGGAATAAGGGTCAAAGCAGGCTTACACATAGCCAAGGTACACAAATCAGCCAAGACCACACAGTAGGGTTTATCAGGCTGTCAAGGAGCTAGGAAAGGCTAAATGCTAAGCCGATGGTCTCAATGGAGAGCTAAAGATGCACACACCAGAGTTAACCTAACTCCAAAGACATCCACACACCCAACACCAGGAATCACTCCTTTCTCTGCTTCACAGTCCCTCAAGCCCTGACTTCCCTTTAAAATACTATTCAAAGGTTGTGGAGAAGAAAGTCAGCAATCTAACTCTGTTTGAGTGGCTCCAAACACCAGTTTTCTCAAGCATACCCAGCCTCTAACCCTACTCTCAATAGTTCAAAGACCAACCATTTCATACCACAGTAAAAAAAATAGTTCACAGCTCTATGAAGAAGATGAAGACAATAGGGTGACAAACCCAAACAAAAAGGTGAACACAGCTCAAGTCAACAAGACGACTCAGATTTGTTCTTGGACCTAGCGTGGCCAAAATAACTCAGCAACAACCCAACAAGGTACTTTCATACAGAGCAACCCAAAACCATGGAAGATCAACAACCCAATCCCATAATGAAACAACAGGAACCTTACATAGTCTGCAGATGGGGAGGAAGACAGATTCCCAGCATTGACAAAGAAAGAATACACATAGCAGAATCCTGCCTCTCATTCCAACCTTCCAGCTCGTTGTGTGAGATCATAGTCCCCAACTCCTGCGTGAGGAAAACCATCCCATTTCCAGGCTATGTGTGAGGATTCAACAAAACAATGGAGAAAATCATGAGGAGAGTGAACAGAACGACCCTCTGATTCCACAAACTCGCGGTGGGAGGAAAAACACCAGCACCGCCCTGTGTGAGTGTGAGCAAGACCAAAACCATGAATAAGTGGGAATCATGGGAGAGTGGAGTGAATGAAAAGAATGGAGAGAATGTTTCTTCTACCCCATGTGACATGAAGAGGAAGAGTTCGCTGGTGGAGTGGTCGCGTGGGCAAGGACTGATAGTCCTTTCACACCCACCACTACTTAGCAATAACTGCTCCCAACTAATAGACAGTAGAATTTTAAATGGGTGGCCGATACATGGCAAACACCCAATACCCCACGGGTTGGATAACCCCCCCTTAACCTTAGGAATAATGCCCTTTTCATTCAATGTTGCACCGTCGTAGCTGGCTATAGGTTTATTTTAATTGATGTGCATATTTACATGATGCCCAAAACTATAATGTGCCGGATAGCACAATATACCATCGACAACGATCCCTATTACCAAAACATACACAACCAAATCAATGGTGGGGATTTTTACTTTAGCTCCACACCACGATTAATTACAATATATACATCATGTATCTTTTAATGCAAATGCGCTCGAAACTGGGGACATCACAATCCCCTCCCCCTTGGAATAACACTGTCCTCGGTGTTCCAATACATAGGAATACATATACAATTTTCACATCAAAATTTCAAAATTTTTGCAGATCTGTCCCATGTTCAATTATTTACTTTGAACTTTCAGGACCAAGCCCTTCAGATTCCATGAGCTTCTCAGCTTTCGGCTCATCACCAAGTCTAGGAAATTTGTGGCTGTTTCCCTCTTTATGTTCCCTCCCTGGGCAGTCCCGGCATAAATGATGTCCCCCACATTTCCAACATTTCGCTAGCTACTTCATCTTTATCTGCTCAATTTCCCTTGAGCCTTCATGCTTGGAAGGTTTCTTAATGGATTTCCTGGACAAATGGCCCATCACTGATCCAGTTTCCTTGCCTTTACAGATTGCTCCCAGAAGGCTTTTTACCTCCTTTTGCAAACCAATAGAGTCTTGCAAAATCTGTTGGTTCACCTCATTCTGCCTTTTCTGTATCTTGAGCATCTCTCCAAGATTCTCTTGGGTCCTGGAAATCGTTTGAAGGAGACTTCCATCCAAGTCTAGCAACTTTTGGCCTGCTGCCATGATCAATGTGCACCACTGGATTTCACCTTTCTCACCTGTGAAATGCATCATTTAAATTCTGTTAGACCAAGCATAATATAGGCATTAAATACCAGTCAATTAATTTCCCAATTGGCATGACAGTCCAAGTCTCATCAAGGAGACTCTCATATTGTTCATGCCTTCCCAACAGGCACATGAGCTCATTCATGTCCATTCTTGGGCAGGGAATTAACCATTCCATCATTCACAATTTTCTTTAATCAAATACACACATTCTATTTTCATTCATACATGCATTCAACAATCTTTTGTTTTCACAATGCATATATATATATATAATCAAAAGGGGCCAGAGAGAGCAGCAAGATTTTTTTCCCCTCTTTGTTTTGTTCCATCCTGGAACCCACACCACCACTGTGGCTTTTCACTTCACCGTGAATGCTGGACCAATCCCTCTTGGTCATGACACTTAGTGTCTCCGGTCTATTTCAGACCTCTCAACCATGGAACCTCCCCACATGGTTTGTCTTGGCTGCTAGGACCTTCACAGTCTCACTAGCACCTTTTTCATTACTGTTCATTCTGAGCTCTTTAGGATAGTCACATGTCCACATGCACCCCTAGGATGCTCTCATAGTCCTTGCTCCCAGTGATACCTATATTCAAACATTGAATAGATTCACATGTTTAGTTTATTCTCAATGGTTTTTATCTCTTAAACAAGAGCTTAAAACATCATAACCAAATCATATACACATGTATATTCATAAGCAAGATATTGCAAATAATCCAATACTTATATGTATTATGTGTTTTCTCGTTGGTCCACAGGATCCTTCTTTGCTTTGCAAGCCTTGGGATCGCCTATGGACTTGGATGTTAGGTCAGCACGCAGGTTGCTTCACAACATCCTTTTATATATATATATCAGGCACAGTCAAGCCAACCTTCAGTTGGGTTTATCAAACAGTCAACAAATAGCCTGTACTTATCTCAACAATACTCTTATATCAACAACCAATCATCATCCAAGCCAACACAGTTGGGTTTTTCAGGCCATCAACAATAACACATGCACTTATATCAACCATAAACGACCATTTCCAGGTTTCATTTCTAGTAGTGAGTTCTAATTTCCACTACCCCATATTACACAAGAGACCACTCCCTTCTCTGAGTTAACAGTCCCTCGGAAGTGTCTCCTTCTCTGTGCTCTTTAGTAGAAGGTAGGATGAGCTCAAGCCATTGTCCATTTAGTGTACAATACCAGACTACATCTATTTATCCTGACAACACAGAAACATAAGCAAACTCATCAGCGTTATTGTCCTAAAACTATAATCATATTTCACATCATTCACTATCAAGTATTGAGACACCAGGAGTGCGTCCACTCCCTAAGGTGTAATCAATATTGAAAAACCCTTTCATGATCTGACATGGGAAAAGTGTGCACCCTTTTTCAGTGCGTGCCATGTAGGCCCTATTCATACTCAAGCAATCGGTCATCATAAAATCAAAACATGTTCTGCATATGTAATTTTAATAATTTGACATGCATATTCTTAGCTAGGGTCACAAAACACTTATCCATTTGCCGATGCAGTATTCCTTCGTTAAGGAGGAATGGGGGCTCCCTTCTCTGAGTTGACAGTCCCTTGGTTTTCCATCCCAATTCCTCTTTACATTTCATATCCACATATCTCTTACCGACATAACTTGTACCATCTCACTCATGTTGCTTACCAAGCATGCAGTGCAGATGAGACATTCCCAAAATGTCCAATGGAGTTTCACCCGAAACCCATTTCCAAGATAAGGGAAAACCTTCCCATGATGTTTGGCTCCTGCAGGCCATCACACATGATCTTCCTGCAATGTGTACCCCTGGCACATTCATCAAATAGCCAAACAGTCAATCATTATCTGATAATACAATCCAAATTTGATTGTTCCATAACCAAGCAATGACATTAGTAATTAAATTCAATGAGAATTTGCAACTCTGTTTACTACAGAAATTGATTTGCTTGGCAATGAGGTGATCCTCATTTGTGGGTCTCTTGTAAGCAGCACTATTATCCCCATTATAATTTTATGCTTACTAGCATAACATGAATACCCACTTACAATGCGTCCTCCTGACACAATTAGTATGCAAGCCAATAGTGATTAGTAGTTGTCAGCAATTTTTTAAATCCAAAACTCACAATTCAAATTTACAACCCATCATGCATACAAACTATTTTCACAGCCATGAGACTTTTCTCATAAGGTTTGGCTCCTTCACATGGTAGATTTCGGCCTTTGTCATGGTCTTACCCAAATTGCCATGCCCCAAAGTATCTACCTGGAACTTGAACCTCAGTCAGCCAAACACTTAGTAAGTCTTGATGCATATAACTTTTTCATCGCTGCAACAATCACTGAAGCATTTTCAGAATTTATAAAATTCAGACACTTCCAGTTGTTAATCACATCAATATTACCAAAACTCATTTACTTCACGCAATCATTATCATACTAAAACTGCAAGGTATAGTCACATCATTTATGCAATTTAAATGAATTGTTTAGATACTCCTTACTTCACAAGCGTATCATTGCACCACCTTGCCCTTCCATAGCGCATTTTCGGCAGCCAATTGATCATGACTACCCTCTTCATGCACTTACTATCCTGCATTCACATCATCTCTTGAATGGTTCCAGAATTGTCATCAATTCATCATTTCAGCCATTAGTTATTCATAATAACTCATGCACTATCCCTATGTACTCATGCATTGCATCACAACATTTGCACCCATACTTATGTATGCATATCTACAACATTTACTCATACTTTTCATCTGCATCCATTCGATGCATAACTACAAGATTTATAAAATATTTTAATGCATACACACTCAATGCTATCTTGCATTGATTCAGGAATACTATGCATTCAAACATTCCATGCATGGCCTAACCATGACTACTTCATATAGGATGCATGACTATAATCAAGAGCATCAGTGCTTACTTTCCTTGGGAAACTAAGCTCATAACAACATAATACAGGCATGATACATTTCTCTATGAATGCAGTATAAAATTCAAATACCCACATGGTATGAGACCTCTTGCTTTTACCACTCCATGCAATTGTCATAATTGAACTCTTACCTTCATGGGTCCTACTTACACCCTTGACATTACCAGTTTGGTTGGTCCTTTGCAGGAGATTGCAGAATTTGCTCACCAACTTTTGATTCTGGACTTGTTGCCTTATCCCTTTCTCCATAGGGTTGCTAGTCACATTTGTTAGCATCAACAACATATTCAGCCATGTCCATGTTGTCGTTCGTTCTTCCATTAATTCCAATCACCAATGCAACATTTACCATTAGTTGTACATTATAAATATATAGTTCTCACTACTCTTACCAATCATGTATTATCCTATGCATGCAAGGCATATCCTTATACATTTTATGTACAAAAATTATAAAATGTAATTATAATTAGCAAGACAGGGTTTAAGGAAATTTCTCTTTTTAAGTCCCTCATCTTTGCACAGAACCCCTCTTCCACACAATAGCTGGTTTGACTTCATGGTCTTGCTACCTCTAGGCATGCAATTTTTGGATTTGTCCATATTGACAGCAACACACTTCTCTTTCAAGCAATCACTAGCACTTTGCTGCTCTACGCTTAAATTCTAGTGACTCTCCCTTGTTCCCTACTGGGTAAGATTTCCAACGCCTATCCACATGCTTCATTTTGACCTCAGGTGTGAAAACCACATCATTTCAAAATGATGGTAAAACACACCACTGAATCTTGGTTTGAACTGTGAACTTCAGCCACCTAGGGTCTTCTTCCTTTTTAGCCCTATAATCTACTGATAGTCTACTGAAAAATACACTGAAAAAAATCTAGGATTTGCTAAGAAATCCACTTTGAAAAACTCAAAATTTCCTTTGCTCAAACCGGATCTCATCTCATCTACAACTCCGACACTTCGACAATCTAAGCAACAAATTTCTCCGGCGCTCATCGGCGGCCCTATCAACAATAATTTTCCACTGCATTAGTGGTTTCATCAACTAAGGTTTTCCGTTGTATCAAACCTGTAGTGGTCTAATTTTCTGATCTTTATCGGCGATACCAATATGCCAGCAATCGGATCCTCTAAGCACTACCGTGTCGGTGATCAGATCCTCTACTCATCGGAAGGCTATTTCTCTAGGCTTCTGCAACGGTGACCAACAAAACTTCTATGTCTTCCGCGGCCATAACCCTGTCGGTGGTCGGAGGTACTACTCATTAGATGAATAGTCTCTTAGGTGGCCGCAATGGCGGGTTCACCAACCGTTAATCCTTTCCGATCGACGGTCTCATCAACTATAATTCTCTGATCTTCTAATATTTTCTGATGACGTCCATCAGCGGTCTAATCCTCTAAACTTTGCCGACGTTTTACCGCTGCATCAGCGATCCAAACAACTAAGCTTTGTCGACGTCTCCGGTACTTGGATGAATTTTTTAGAAAAAATTATTTCCGGAAAAACCTTCTTTCCTTGTCTGCCGCATCGGCGGTTTCAACAACTGTAGTTTCCGCAATATCGGCACTTGGGTGCGCTAACATCAGGCAGTTAGTCTTTTAAGCAACTGCAATGGTGGGAAGCAATCCTACTGTGGTTTCCGCAGACCCCAATACTCCATCAGCTCTCGGAAGGACTAATTATTGCGGCATTGGCGGTCTCATCAACTAACATCCACCGATCGTTGATGGGTTTGACACTTAGAAAAAAAAATTGAAATTTTATTTTTCTTCTTTGCATTAGCTCTTCCTTCAACTAAGTTTCGCCGATCCACTTTACTAGACCTTGGCAACTTCATCCTCTATTCATCGGCGACCACATCTTCTAGTCATCGGCGATCCCAACAACTAAACTTTTTTTATCGCCGATGATCTCATGCCTTAGAAAAAATTTGGATTTTTCCACTGCGTCGGCTGTCGAAAAAACTTTCCTCTGCGGCATCAGTGGTCGAGAACTCTATCCATTAGAAGGATAGTCCACTAGCCAGCCGCAATGGCGGACACCCAATCAACTAATTTTATCTGACGTAGTTCATCGGCAACTTCATCATCTAAGCATTAGCGATGCGATCAACTAATCATCATCGATCGCCGATGATTTTGCTACTTGGAAAATTTTTCCAAAATTTCTGCCATCGCTGTCAATGGTTCAAACCACTATCCTCTTGTCCCTTCCGCATTTGTTTCAGTGCTCACATCCTCTAAGTTCGTTGACCAATTTGCTAGACTTCACTGACGGCCCATCGAGCACTTAAAAACATTGCGGAAAAATTTACTTCAAGGACCTACCGTTGTATCGGCTCCCCCTTCCACTAACCTTTTTCGATGGCCGATGGGCACTTAGGAAAATTCTTACAAGTTTCTTCCTCCATCGCCGTAACATCGGCTGGTCATTCTACTAAATTTCGCCATTGCCGGGGTCTGTATCGCGCGGCCGTCAAACTAATCTGTTCGCTGTGTCGAAGGATTTTCGTACTTATTCCTCTAATGGGCCGATAGTTCCAATACTTAGAGAAATTTTTCAAATTTCTCCAAAAGTCTCTTGTCATGCACAAATTCCTTCTGATTTCTGCTGGGTAGAAAGCAACTCGCCTCTTATAGCTGACCTTTCATGGCCCATTTAGGCCCATGCTGTAACCTTTGCTCTGATACCATTCGGTAACGTCCCCGACTCTCTGACCGACGAGGAGGATGCTACCAAACCATCAAAAACCCCAGGAAAATAGCCCCATGAACATGAATAGGCATATAATGCGAAAATATGAAGCTTAAAACATAAAACATACTAAGATGCATAATCCTTCATATACATAGTGGAAGCAAACATACCTTCATTCAAGCATACCACATGTTCATCATATTCATAAATCAGTAAATATAAATGCAGAGATGGAATAGTCAAGAATACTCATCTTAAAAAGAATTCATCCTGCAACCAGCTACGCCACTGCAACGTTCCACCCAACCATAGGTCGGCATGCTCATCAATCTCTCAGCAACACTGCCACCCCCGAGCTGGGCATGATTCCTCAAGGAATAAGGGTCAAAGTAGGCTTACACATAGCCAAGGTACACAAATCAGCCAAGCCCACACTGTAGGGTTTATCAGGTCGTCAAGGAGCTAAGAAAGGCTAAATGCTAAGCCAGTGGTCTCAATGGAGAGCTAAGGATGCCCACACCAGATTTAACCTGACTCCTAAGAGATCCACACACACGACACCAGGAATTAGTCCTTTCTCTGCTTCACAGTCCCTCAGGCCCTGACTTCCCTTTCCAATACTCTTCAAGGGTCATGGAGAAGAAAGTCAACAGTCTAACTCTATCTGAGTGGCTCCAAACACCAGTTTTCTCGGGCATACCCAGCCTCTAATCCTACTCTCAACAATCTGAATACCAACCACTGCATACCATAGTAAAACAAATAGTTCACAGCTCTATGAAGAAGATGAAGACAACAGGGTGACAAACCCAAACAAAAAGGTGAACACAACTCAAGTCAACAAGACTACTCAGAGTTGTTCTTGGCCCTAGCGTGGCCAAAACAACTCAGCGGAAAACCAACAAGGTACTTGCATACATAGCAACCCCAAACCAAGGAATATCAACAACCCAATCCCATAATGAAACAATGGGAACCTTACACAATCCGTAGATGGGGAGGAAGATGGATTCCCAGCATTGACAAGGAAAGCATACACACAGCAGAATTGTGCCTTTCAGGCTAACCTTCCAGCTCACCGCGTGAGATCATATTCCCCAACTCCCGCGTGAGGAAAACCATCCCATTTCCAGCCAGTGTGTGAGGATTCAACAAAATGATGGGGAAAATCGTGAGGAGAGTGAACGGAATGACCCTCTGATTCCTAGAACAAACTTGTGGTGGGAGGAAAAACACCAGCACCGCCCTGTGTGAGTGTGAGCAAGACCAAAACCGTGAATAAGTGGGAATCATGGGAGAGTGGAGTGAATGGAAAGAATGGAGAGAATGTTTCTTCTACCCCACGCGACGTGAAGAGGAAGAGTCCGCTGGTGGAGTGGGCGTGTGGGCAAGGACTGACAGTCTTGCCACACCCACCACTACTCAGCAATAACTACTCCCAACTAATAGACAGTAGAATTTTAAATGGGTGGCCGACACATGGAAAACTTCCAATGACCCCCACGGGTTGGAAAACCCCCCCTTAACCTTAGGAGTAATTCCCTTTTCATTCAATGTTACACCGTCGTAGCTGGTTGTAGGTTTATTTTAATTGATGTGCATATTTACATGATGCCCAAAACTATAATGTGTCGGATAGCACGATATACCATTAGTAACGATCCCTATTGTCGAAACATACACAACCAAATCGATGGTGGGGATTTTTCCTTTAGCTCCACACCACGATTACTTACAATATATACATCATGTATCTGTTAATGCAAATGGGGTTGAAATCGGGGACATCACAACCACCTTATGGAGGTCCTCCCCTTGGGGGGGCCTAATGGTCCTGGAGGGCCTGGTTACTTTCCTCCTTATGGTCCTAGCGGTCCTGGTGGTCCCGGGGGGTCTGGTGGCTTTCCTCCTAATGGTCCCGAAGGGTCTGGTGGCATTCCTCCTAGTGGTTCCAAATATTACAGAGGTTTTCCTCCCAGGGGTCCTGGAGGCCCTGGTGGTCCTCCTCCTAGAGGATATGGTGGT
This sequence comes from Pseudotsuga menziesii, assembly GCA_001517045.1. Lineage (NCBI taxonomy): Eukaryota > Viridiplantae > Streptophyta > Pinopsida > Pinales > Pinaceae > Pseudotsuga > Pseudotsuga menziesii. The sequence goes on from LPNX010737728.1 coordinate 48,870, forward strand.
CCTCCTCCTAGTGGTCCAGGTGGTCCCGACGGGCCTGGTGGTCTTGGTGGTCCCGGCGGGCCTGGTGGTCCCGGCGGGCCTGGTGGTCCCGGCGGGCCTGGTGGTCCCGGCGGGCCTGGTGGTCTTGGAGGCCCTGGTGGTCCTCCTCCTAGAGGCTCCGATGGTCCTAACGGTCCCGATCCTGGAAATCAACCCCCTGTGGGTGGATCTTCCGGCAGTTCTTCATCACAACAGTCGTTTCAACAACCTGTATATTAGTCTACTTATGGTCCTACTCGTGCTTATATGCCTTATAAATACTACCAGTACATAGAGCCTAATCGCCAGTTACCTTTCCTAACAACTTTGGACTTGCCTGATTTCCAAGTTGATTAATAACCCCATTCGACATCACCCCTCGTGGCCTGCTATTTCGGTAAAGTTACCATCGGACATTCCAAAATTCTATGGAAAGTAGGGAGATGATCCCAAAAACCATGTCATGACATTCCATTTGCGGTGTTCCTCAAATTCCCTAATGGATGATTCAGTTCATTTAAGACTCTTCCAGTGAACTTTGACCGGTATGACCGTGAAATGGTACATTGAACTTCCGCAACATTTGTTTGTGGATTTTGGTTCTTTGGCAACTGTCTTTCTTACACACTTTCAGCTTCCTATCCATTATGAAACAGGTACAGATCTCATAACTTCTCTACGTCAGAACACCTCCATGCACATATCGGACCATATCTATGAGTGGAGAAGGTGGAGAAGACTTATCAAGGCTCCTATCCAGGATCAATTGCTAGCTGATTGGTTTACTAAATCTTTGTTGCCTCCAATCGCCCGAGATGTGGCTATGGGTGGTGTTGTTACCAAAGAGAAAGCCATTAGTCAAGCCCAATATCTGGACTTGGTATATTCCCAATCTAGAACATTGTATGACTTGATCCCTCAGGCTCCTTGCCCAAGCACTGATCCTACCAAGCCACCAGCAGAAACCCCTGTTGATGGGATTGTTGGTTCAATCCAGTCCCCATCGACAGCAAAACCTACCAAGCAACCCCATACTTCTACCCCTTCTCCTTCAACTTCGAAGGTTTCTGCCAAGTTAAATTCCATTCAGAGTACACAAACGCCTAGCAAAAATAAAAAGAAAGGTAAAGCAAAAAACAAAAAAAAACTTGGAAACCCACAGGAGAATCCGAAACCAACCAACAATGAGAATGATAAAGGGAAGAGAAAAGAAAAATATCCATGTCTGCTATGCGGAGCTGACAACTTCATGAAGGAGTGTCCTCGTCATGAAGAAATTAAGCGATTTCTAAAAACTAATCTCGTGCCAGCAGTTCTCACGAATCCTTTTCCCTCTCAACAATAGTTGATAGACCATATGTCTAATCAGGGAAATTCTAGTTCTTCAGAGGAAGTTCACATGATGTCTAAGGGCACTATTAATTTACAAACTCGAAGTCAGAGTTATGGAAAACCCACAGACAAGAAAGAAGACAATTCTTCTTCAAGAAAAACTCCCTCTACTGGTTCTCCCGAGTCCTCATCTACTGGCCCCCTAGCCATCAAGAAACCTAATCTCAACATGGTTTTGCATCCACCCAAGAGTGTTCTTAGGAAGGCTGTTTTTAATCCTAATGCCAGAGCTGCCCAATTTTATAATGTAGTTGAATATCTTGCTCAGGCGCCATGCACGATGTCTACCTTGGAAGTACTCCAAAGTTGTCTTACGCAAGGCAAAAACTTGTTAACTGCGTTAGGATCTTCAGACCCGGACAACACTAATTTGATTCATTTTAATTTCAAGAACTATAAGCCTAGGCTACCTCATAAACTTGCTTTCCAAATCATAATGAAAGTAGTCGGAAATAAGTTCTTTAGAACTGTCTTAGACGGAGGAGCTTCAAATTCGATTTTGTCCCTATCTTGTTGGAAAGCTATAGGCTCTCTCGAGCTTGTAACATCACCAACGGCTCTGAAAGCCTTTGATGGATGAGGTTTCCAGCCCCATGGTCTCATACCAACCCTTTCCATTGAGCTTGGGGGAAAAACTGTTTCCATTCAAGTGGAAGTAGTAGATGCCCCGTTAGACTACAACCTCCTATTAGGAAGAAATTGGTTTTACGCCATGACTGCTGTCGCTTCGATGGTATTTCGAACCATCTAATTTTCGCATCTAGGGAGGATTGTAACCATTGACCAGCTCGATTTCTGTACACCGGATGTTACCACCCCTACGGCTAATAACATCCCTATGTTAGGCCAGTACCCTCCTCCTTAACAGTCGATTGGGATAGGCATGTTGAAGGATTCTTCCATTATGGGGATTTTTCCATCAAACCCTCCTAACACAGAAATGATGACAGTAAATATGATTTCTTCACTTGATTATGATCCAAAAAGCAAACAAATTGTTGAGTCCACCTTGTTGAGTTCATAGGAAGAAATGTACAACGTTATCCAAACCCTTTCCGATGACCACACTAATGACTTTTATCTAGTGGGTTTGGATCCTTACCATTTTCCCTACTGGTTAGAACCCTCTCTTCCTACTCTGGATTATCTCTCCCAGGCTTTTCCCTCTGACGAGTCCATTATGGAGATCATGAGTATGAATGAACCTACATGGGAGGATCATCACCATAGATCCTAGTTCCTCCTCAACACCAGTTCGATAGACCATGATTTTGCATCCCTTTTTACTACTGATATTGTCAAAACACCTCAAACTCCTATATTGTTGCAAAACACTGAGTCTAAAGGAAATCTATATAACATTACTCAAACAAATCCAATTGACATATCAGCCAAGCCCGGCACCCTTGAGCACGTTCATGTTGGGCAGAACTGCTCAGCAAAAGAATCTGAAGCATATATAGCACTTTTCAAAGAATTATGAGATGTCTTTCCCTGGTCCTACAATTAAATGCCTAGGATAGACCCATCCATTGTGGTTCATGAAATAAAAACCTATCCCACTGCAAAACCTCTCAGGCAAAAACTGAGGCAATTCCATCCACGAAAAGCCACAGCTATCAAAGATGAAATAGAAAAGCTTCTGAAATTAGGGTTTATTTATCCCATACCCCTGATGGAATGGGTATCGAACATCATCCCTATCAATAAAAAGTAGGGCACGATTAGAGTCTGCATCGATTTCAGAAATTTGAACAATGCTTATCCCAAAGACAACTTTCCCACTCCACATATCGACTAGATTATCAACAACTGTGGCAGAAGTGTCATATTTTCATTTATGAATGGTTTTTTGGGCTATAACTAGATTGAGATATTACCCGTTGATCAGCACAAGACAACATTTATTTTCCCATGGGGAACCTTTGCATATAGGAAGTTACCATTCGGCCTGAAAAATGCTGGAGCCACTTTTTAGTGTGCTATGTCCTATGCGTTTCACAATATCAAACATATTGTAGAACCGTACCTTGATGACCTCCCAGCCCATTCACAGCGACGGGAGGACCATCCTAGTCATCTTAGAGACATTTTCCTGAGATGTCGTCATTATAACATACGGCTCAATCCTCATAAATGTGTTTTTTGCGTTGAGACAGGACGTCTATTAGGTTTTTTGGTTTCTAAGGATGGAATCCGGATAGATCCATTGAAAATTTCTGCTATTCTAGCCTTACCAGCCCCAACCAACCTCTTAGAAATCCAAATTTTGCAAGGGAAGGCAAACTTCCTCCATCGTTTCGTTTGCAATTTTGCAGAGAAAACATATGGTTATATGTGTCTCCTTAAGAAGGACACTTCGTTCTTTTGAGATGACCAAGCCCAACAGGCCTTTGATAATCTCAAACATGCTCTGACTCACTCACCCATGATTCACCCCCCAGATTATTCAAAGGATTTTCTCTTATACATTGCTGCCTCCACTACTACCATCGCTATGGTTTTGGTGCAGGAGAATCCCAACGGTCAGGAGCACGTGATACACTATGCTAGTAAGAATCTCATGGATTCTGAAACTCGATATTCACACATGGAGAAATTAGCATTGGCCATGGTCATTGCTGTTCAAAAATTTCATCACTACATTTTGCTCCGCACAACCACCGTATTGGCAAACCAGAACCCTATGTATTACATCCTGACTCGTTAGGTGCTCGAGGCAAAATATTCCTGATGGATAGTCATCCTGCAAGAATTTGATCTGGAATTTTCCAAATCTACATCAAAGAAATCCTTGGTCTTTGCTGAGCTAAAGTGTGATCTTCCCTATGCTTCGATGAAATCTGATCCCAGTGATTCATTCCCAGATGAATTCCTTTTCCTGATAAGCACTAGTCACCCAAGGTATGGATATTTGCTCATTTATCTCCAAACACAGATATTTCATCCCACTCTATCCCATGATGATTGTCATCGTATCCGTCACCACGCAAAATATAACTCATCTTGAATGAAACTTTGTATAGACGTGATATTGATTCCATTCTCCGGCGATGCCTTACCCATGAGGAGGCTGAACAAGTTTTGAATGACTGCCACTCTGGAGCATGTGGCGGTCATCTATCTGGGATGGCTACAGCCCAAAATATTCTTCACGCTAGCTATTTTTGGCATTCAATCTTTAAAGATTGTCATGAGGATGTTAAGAAATACCCACCCTGCCAACATTTCTACCCAAAAAAAGAGCACCCACCCTGCACCATTACACCCCGTCATTGCCATTGGCCCTTTCTCCAAATGGGGGATCGATTATATGCATTGGAAGCCTACCTCAGCCAGGGGGCATGGTTACATCATCGTAGTCATTGATTATTTTACAAAATGGGCTAAGGCCATGCCTAGATATGCATAGGACAGTAAGACTGCCACTCTCTTCCTGTTCAATCACATGATAGCAAGATTCAGAGTCCCGCAGTCCATAGTCACTAATCACGGATCACATTTCCATAATCAAATGATGGAGGAATTAAGTGCCAAGCTAGGTTTTTGTCATGAAAACACAACACCTTATTATCTGCAAGCTAATGGTTAGGTCGAGGCCATTAACAAAGTTTTGAAAACAATACTACATCAAATGGTTGGAGACCATAAATCTAACTGGCACCATATTATTTTCTCCACTCTTTGGGCTTATAGGACTTTGGAAAAAACAACTATAGGTTTTACACCCTTCCAGCTTGTCTATGGACTAGAAGCTGTCTTTCCTTTTCAATGTCAAATTCCATCCTTGAAACTTGCCGTCGAGCTTCTCCCAGACACTTCCATAGAGGAAGAAAGATTTCTCTACTTGAATAACCTTGATGAAACTAGAAGAGATGTTGCCTTATCCAATGAGGCACACAAGAAACGCGTCAAGGTGAAGTATGAAAAGTTTGTCCAACCTCGTGCCTTTAACGAAGGTGACCTAGTTTTAATGTATGATCAGAAACATGACAAACTAGGGAAAGGGAATTTTTAATCCATGTGGTACAGTCCTTTCATTATTTCCAAAGTTCTAGAGAAAGGGGCCTATGAGCTTGTGGACTATGATGGAATCCCCTTAGGACAACCTCACAATGGTTTGTACCTGAAGAGGTACTATGGATAGGTCTTTCTTGTATAGTACCTTGTATATATGTATATTGCTTGACTTTTTAGCATGCTTAATTATTTTCATTATGGTTTTGAGTTTAGTGTCTGTATCTATTTTTACCATGTTTTGGTAGTGCAGAGCAAATGGCCTTCTATGGCTTCACTGATGGTGTTTGTCACCACAACTTGAATTTTTCCTCAGCTGCTTGGGTTCTCTATTCCCCAGCTCATGATTTGGTCAGTTCAAGAGCGGTTTGTATTGGTCCCACTACCAACAATATTTCCGAATATCAAGCAGTCATAGGTCTTCTGACTAAAGTTACCTCCTAGGATGTTCGTAACTTGGTAGTTTTGATGGACTCACAACTAGTGGTTTGTCATTTAAATCATGTCTATACCATCAGGAATATTGTGCTTCTCCATATCTTATGGAGGGTACGTCTATTAGAGAGGTCATTTGAAGCTATTACCTATAGGCATATCCCTAGGGAAGATAATGCAGTTGCCGACTCATTGGTAAATTACATCCTAGACTGGCATATTACCCATTCATGACATGAAAATCAAACATGATTCACTGTAAATAAACTGTAAAAGACACATAAAACTCATAAAATACATTTTCCATTTGAGACATATAAACACCAAAAGTAAAAGTCTGTATATATATATATATATATATATATATATATNTACAAAAATCCTGAAGCTATCTATTAGCTTTTAGTAATACATCATGCAGCCTATCATCTATTGATGCTCATGGTAACACATGACCACCCAGGCTACTCTATGTAACAGTCTACTGAAGCGATCTGGTACTCCTATAAGTGGGCCTCTGGTACCTCAAAGGGAGGTCGTCGATCGAGGCATCTACTATGTCTAGAGTTAACCTCTTGAGGTTTTCGTCTAGCTCCCCCATCACATCATCACCCTCTGGAACAAAATGAGCTCTGGATCGCTTGTCTAGTGGGGAGGATCCCCCAGTTCGTGCTACTCCGACATCTACATGAAAACATTTAAGTCTGGTTACTACACATAAAAAAATATAAAACATAAAAACATAAAAACACAATTTCCATTTTAGGGTTTTTATTTCTTACCAATGTCACCCCACTGTGCACCAAGTGGAAGCGGTAGGTCAAGGTCACCCCTGAATTCGGTACCTGCGTATGCTTAGTCCTCAACCATGAGGAGCTGGTCTCTTAGCCATCGGAAAAATGGGTCTCCAAACTTCACCGTGCCTCTACCTTCCCCTGTGTGGGCCATGATCTAAACCCACCATAGCATGCAAGGGTCTCTTACCCTCAACTCTGTGAACGCTACTTGGGGTCTCAGATGGGGAACCCGCTCAAAGAAGAAAAATGCAAAAATGGATCCAAAGCCAAACTTCTTCAACTCACCTTGCCGACACTTGGTCAGCTGATCTTTGAAAAATGGTAGTAGAACCTATGCCTAGTTGAATACTGTGGATGCCATAGCCTCTATAGCATAGATCATATGCACTCTAGATACCTGATGAAACCCTTGGCTCCTCGCCACTCTCTGCATGGTAAATAAGATTGTGCGAAGAGGGCCATCCACCACTGCTTTGATGGGAATTTTCTTCCCTGATGTTCTGGTCCCAGGAATACAATGGCAATTTATTAATTCCTGGGTGGTGATGTCCCCTCCACAGGAACTAGTCAAAGAGATGGGAGCACCCCGTCTCGATAGGCCTGTCAAGAAGTAGATATCTTCTACTTCAATTGTTAATACATGAGCACCCACCTCAAAATACTATTGCTCTGGATTCCACATATGGAGAATATGCTCCAATAAACACTCATGTGACACCATGTTGGGTGTGCGGAAAAAATTCAGACAACCATAGTCCCTCAACACGGCTATACATCCTGTGTTTCTTTCAGCAAATGTATCATCATTATCATGTTGCCTCTCTTTCCAAATAACCATTTTTGACCGATAGAAACCTGCCAAAACAATCATAAGGCTAATTAGAAACACTATCAACCTTTTAAATCATCAAAAAACACATATTTTTCCTTGCATATGTGTTTTCCTTTACCCACGGCCGGCACCACCTGAGTCTCGTTGAGGACAAGCGGTGGCACCGCCTAAGTGAAGTGTTTTAGGCACAGTTCTTGTGGGGTACCGCTTATCCCGCAAGGGATAAGAGCGGTGCCCGCATTCAAGGTTTTAGGGCTCGCTCAAACTGCCCAAAACATCCCCAAAAATAAAAAATGAAAGCATAAAATGAAAGAGTAAGGTTCAATATTTCACCTAGAACTGACGGCACATAAATCCAACGGTAGACGCTCTCGGAATCACCAACTGAATATCTGGCCAAGAAACTTCTCCAAAGGATCTCCGCTATTGGTAAATGGTAAAATGTTTTGTTTTTTACTATTTACATAACTTTTATAAGAATTCTAGGTCTTGGCATGTTATAGTTTTGTTTTAAGAAAATTTATTACAAGAAAAATATCAGTCATGATCCTTTAATGTCATTTATTAGTGAGTTTACCGATCATTTTTTAAGTCGCTGCAGGATAAAGAGTAGTAGCAGTGAAAGTTTCGAGAGTTTGTTTTTGACTTTTTTGTACTACCATAAAAAGGAAAAAGTCTTTGAGCATTTATTACGACACTTTGGTAATGCTCTCCAAACTTAGCATCAAAGGTCCGAGTCCTTTTCTGATTCTTTTTAGAATCGTAAAATCCCTCATCATGAAAAGAGACCTAGTGGAGTCTTCTTTAAACTCTTTTCGGGCTCCTTAAATACGAAAAGATTGTCGAGTGATCTTGTCTTCTTCACGCTCGTTAAAGTACTTGAAGAGTCATTCATCTAACGATAGTTTATCGCTTTTTCTATTCAGATGAACTATTTACAAAAAAGGAACACTCCAGCCAATCATGACTGGAAGATTTCTCTCGGGTATTATTTTATACTTTTTTGGGCCCTAGAGACTAAATCATATGAAAAATGACCCTATGGAGTCTTCTTCCATGGTCGTTTAGACTCTCTAAACGTGAACGGTACCGAGTTAAATTTCATTGGACTCGTTAAATTAAAAATTGAGAGACCCTCTTTTGGGAACAAACCCCTCCTCTCTCAGGTTCGTAAAACATATGAGTTTGGACTTGTCTCCAGACAAGCTACAACGACTGTTTGTTACCCTCTTTGAACTTGTAAAAATGAAAAGAGGCACTCATCAATCATGATGAGGAATTAAGGGAAGGGAATCATTTTGCAAATAAATGGTAGTTTGTCGTTACCTTTGAACATGGCACTTGTCTGCATATTATTTTAGTCAATTGGGTATTTAGCTGATTTCCAATATGATCCACTTTCATGAGTCATGTCACTCCTTTGAGTCTTTTCAAAAGAATGCATTGTCCACTGTCACACTGTTTGTTTGTCTAGTCTAGTCATGCTACCAAATCTTCAATCGTGCTGCCCGATGTTCAAAGGGAAGTTGAAAGAGTTTACCTCTGCAGTCAAAATAGCCTCTGTGTCACTACGTTTTGAGTCAGTCTTATGGTTACTTCATTCACATCATTCCAGAACTTTTGTTTTGAGTTTCGTGTCATCGATGTGGGATTCATCATGGCCCTCCTTTGACAAGACTATTCCTGTCGACATCAACTCATCATCTGGGAAATAGTCTTAGAAACAAATTTAGTACATTGAGATCGGTATGCCTCAATGACAGATTCTCTCACTCTCAACATAGGTTCACATCATTGACCTTTGATCGATAGAATCGACTGGGTGTTCGACATCAATACATTTATTCACACTCAGTAGATTGTACTAGGGCACCTTGGGAATCATTGACATCACTGGTGATCTCCATCGCACTTGTTAACGGTTCACATCGTTGGCTGGTAATCAAGTGGTTTCTACCATGTTTGACTTCAGAACATTGTAATCACATGGATAGAATCGTACTTTGTGGAAAGCGAGACGAAGACCATGGGTACTTGTTTAGCACTCATTACTTTCCCCAGGTTGCAATGGAGTTTTGTATATCAAGCATGGATCCACATTTGTATGGTCATGGCTATGCTCAAATTTGTGTCTGTACGACATAGATCTACATTGTATGTCTGGTAGCTCCAAGTTTGAGTCCTCTATCACATGGATCTACGATGTATTCTAGTAGTCATGGTTGTTTATTCCTCTCATGGATCTGCCTTGTATTGGTCTGCAGCCATGAGTTGGTTACATTTATTTATGAATCAAAAATATTGATATATTGCAGATGCCTACTCGATGACACTCTCCGATCAAGCTGACTCTTACCTCGAAGTGATAACTTGTTCTCTCAAATATCTCTCCTATCATATCCCTCTAAGCCTCATGCTTTGGGGTGAATTCTGTTATACCCAAATCCTGTCACCAGCATATGATAAGATCTCTAACATCTATGTTTGCCCCAAATCCCAAACTTGGAGTGGAAACAGTGCTCTAGATGTCAATTTTACATAAAAAAACCCTAGCACCACTTTTTCCCTTTAGCTGATGAGCGGTACCTTATACAGCACCGCCTAAGTCCTGTTATAGAGAAGCGGTGCCACCGCATATGTGCTTTGTTCTTGAAGCGGTTCTTACCTACACCGCTTTGTCATAAGGGTGTATAAGCAGTACCCTTGGTAAAAGGTGAAAAAAGAAGCGTCACGAAGCTTCTAGATCAAAAGCTTCATGGATAGCCTTATCCCTACTCACCTGGGTTGGTTGAGTTTGAGATCCCTCTTTGTAGGATCTCTAGTTAGCCACCTCACCCACCAATCTCTCAATCATACCTATCCATTTGAGCCCTATAAATACAAGCTCATGTCCCATAGTTGGGGAGGAGAACTGGATGGTAATGTTATGCTATTGAATTGACTATCTATCCCAATCCATTCAAGAGCACAAGAGAGCAAGTTGGAGCCGTCGGGGATGAGGTATTTGTCTTGTGGAGGAGTTTGTCAACACTAAGGCACATGGTTGTAAGCTTCTTCATTGATTTCTTAATGCAAAATTGATTTCCGTCCCACATATCTGTTGTACCGATCTCACATGTATATGTTACTGGATTCCTTAGTCACTAGTATGAATGTGTAAATAATGTTCTGGTAGCTTTGATGTTCTTGTTTGTTTGACATGTTTTGCAGGTACACAGGTTCGTCATCAAAGCATTATTCCATGTGTTTACAACATTCAAGGAAGGTTTTCACCCTTTATTGTTCACTTATTTGTTCTGGATCTAAACCATTCATACCAGAGGAACAACTTCTGTCCAGAGAAGGTGCAATATTTCTGACAACATCTCCCCCATGAAAAAATCCTCTATCCATGTCCCACTTATGGATAAGCGCATGCAGCAAGAAATCCTATGATAGTAGGAAGGGGAACTCAAAACAAAATTAATATCCCCACATCTCACAACATCTATGTGGCCACCAGGTCCCCCATTATTTGGGGCACCAAATCATCATAGTGGCTCTCTTGCCACTCTATGTAATCCATCTTGCACAACTAATAACACCTACAAGAACAAATAGCCACACATCGGGGTCGACCTTCAAAACCAAATTGGAAAAGACACAAACACCCTATCTCACGTGATTTTACATGTATCCTTACATGAGAAGTGTGATGCTCTATGGTCTAGGTCGCGCTTAGAATGATTGAATCAAGGCCCCCCACATGACCATTTTACCATAGGATGTGCATGATTTGGTTGTGTTGTTAGCGAGACTAAACCGAGGACAGTCACCCAAAACTAGTGCACGTCCGAAGCATACAACTCCCATGCTACACACTTCTATATAGATTTTTCATGTATGAGGTTCATGTCCAATTATGGGTTCTCTCAAGCAATCACACATGAGAATTACAAAATAATGTGTGGTCAATTTTACCCCTAAAAATTGACCGTAGGATTAGTGGGTCCCCCTATCCTAAAAATTGACTAGATAAAAATTATAAGGATGAGATGAAAACTTACTTGGATCTCACAACTCAAAAATCAAATGCACGGATCTCCTAAAATCAACAAAACTTTCCTCTGGAGCTTAGAAATCAAATGATTTGACAAAACAGGCTCCACCCTTATTTATAAACTTTTGGCCCCAATTTCAAAACTTTTCCATGGCCAAACTATACCTATGTTTGATGAACCATTCACACCACTAGAATTAGCGCATCGATATCTACGAAGTGACACTACTCGATATTCAATCTGAAAAGTTTCATCACACACCACTTTTTCGCACACGGCATAGGTGCGTCACATTTTCAGTTCTTATTTCTACATTGTCAATACCTTTGTCATGTTCTCTATTAAACTTGGGTATTTATTTCATATGTGAAGTATAACCACCAATAAAGTATGATTTACCCCTTTATAAGCAATGGCGTAGGACTTATTTCACATGTATAATCCCAGCAATGGCATACATGCAATGTTTTCGCTATGTTTACATTGCATTCACCCGTTCTCTTGTTGATAACCATAAGGTCCTAATTCCCAGTAAATATATGGCATCAACATCATTACTATGAATAACATGTTTCCCCCATGGGTATGCACACTATTGCGACCCCCATAATCATTTAGCATCCATGATGTCGAAACCCCACAAGTATGAGTAAGTTGATCGAGTTTTAAATGATTGACCCATAGTTCATCATTTTATAGTTGCACATTTACTCTCCCACATTTAGTAGTTGATGTCATCAAATTCCTTGGCACATGTTATGATCAAGATCCATGATTGACCATCCATCATCAAAATTGATTCCTTGACTCACCCAAAACCACGGGAATCCCATCCATCATCAAATTGGTCCCTCAACACAATCAAAATCACAAGGACCCCAGCAATTATTCTTTATGTACAAAAAAACCCTCGATACACTCAAAATTGTGGGAACCCTTGATTCTATCGGCTACAACCCCTGGTCACCTTTGATCAATGTAATTATTTCTTAGTTTTCCCAACATGTTTAGTTTTATTAGTCATCATTACCATTAGTATTGTGTCTCCAAAAAAACCATTCATCTACAATTTGTTTCCCTCTATTACACTTTGTCCCACTATTTTGAAGCATGTTTCCATCAATTATTCCCCAAGTTTACATTGATCATAGCAGTTTATGAGACCCGCGCTTATCAACCAGTCTTGTGACATGTATTCCAGATTCATGGTTTGTTACAAAATGATATTGGTTTGTAGGATAAGATCCTCATCTTATAATGTACTTCATCTCTCATTGACATCAAATCACTAGATATTATGACAGTTGCAGTGTTTGTAGTGGTACCTTGGGGTCCCTTTCAATCAATATAAGGGATCTGCTCGAACTATGTAGGGAGAGTCATTAGTGCTCCCTAAATTTGCGGTCTCCTCTATGCTCGATGTAAAGACAACTATCGCATCAGGGGGATTCATACATTTCAAAGGTATTAGTGCTCAAATTTCCAAATCATGGTATACAAACATCTTAGTATAGTGAGGTGCACCATTTAACAAATTCACTAGTATTCCAGTCCCCCACCCTAATGGGATTCTCATCATCTTCAACAATTTCACTCATTCATCACCACTAACATCATTTCCAAGTCCATCTACTCTTACACGGTTTGAATATGACTTCATCCATGTACCAACATTTTTATGAGTTGACCCCTCGGTCTCCTTGTTTTGTAGTCATTTTGATATATCTTTAGGAGAATGGGTATTCCCACCTCATTTGTTTAAAACACGATTATTTGTTACAATTTCACTGGTCATCACCAACAATCTTCCCACGTGGGAGTATTTTTCCATTCACACGTGCTTCACAAATTTCAAAATCAAAAGACATAACAAAAGAAATGATGATGTATTATCATCCATACAATACCCTCTGGACCTCATACATCATGGGGGGGCATCTGTTAATGTTTAAATTTCATACGCCTATGACATTTTAGCCAGTTTTATAGTAAGAGGTCATTGACATATAGCATGCAATCCAATGGAGACATCGCCATCAATATCCAAAAATAAATATGATTCAAAAATGTCAAAATATAGCCAAAATGAAAGGATGCATGGTTAAGTCTCTTTTTACTTGGACTACTCTACATGTTACTAGTTTTGTGCACACGACCCCATCGCAAATTTACCTTTGAAATCCATGCGATTATCAAAATGGCAGGATCTCAACCACCAGTTTTACATTAAAGGCTCATGAAGGATCCTCACCAACACAAATTCGAACTTGTATCTTCATATGATGGGGGGAATTGAATTTCCCCCTTTGTGTATCTTGGAGTTAGTTCATGAAGTGATGCGGTTCACATTTGGATCTAGTTTTTTCTTGGCCACCTCTTGGCCTTTAAAATGAGTACATGGGAATGGATCTTAGTAGAGAAATTTGGAGCAAGTTTATGTTGTTGGAATTGTGTTGGAACTTCCTCATAATTCATTTGTTCCTACATCCATTAACATTCCTCAAGCTCCATTTCCTCCTTCCTCCAAGGGGAAAGTGTTTCTCCCATTTTTTCTCAATTTATTTACCATTTAGTGTGGATGAAAAGGACCTCCCCAAGGGATATTGTTGGCTCCCCTTCGAAACCCACACCTCCTAGGTGACACTACATATATGCGCTTGACCACTCGGCAATCTAAATTGGTTCTAGCATTGGATTCTTGTTGGGGATTGCATTTCCTCACCCCCATTTATTTATTTCAAGTTATTTTTGGTTTTATTTCAAGTTTTTAGTAACACAATATTGGTCCATGTTGACAACCTCAAAGTATTTCACCCAATGTGGGAGAGGTTGCACACCTTTGTGCATAATTTCCCACAACAACATAAAAATGATCCCATTTCTTAATGAATAGTTATGTTATTTTATACAATAGAGCTTTATTTTTCCTTCTAAGCAAGGATTCCCATTCAACATCTAGTTGAAGCTTAATGATTTGAATTTTAAGATCATCCACTTCGATTTCCAAGTCCTCAATCCCATCTTCCTTTCTATTGACTTCACCTTCTAATTCCACGATTCTATCATCTTTCTATATTAGTTCAACTTCTAATTCTTTAACCCTACTATCTCTATTGTCTGGCTACTGAGTTGAGTGGTATTGATATTTCATTACGTCTATCACCTCCTAAACTATAGTTTACTTCTCAAGTTCTTTTGCAGTCTTTCCCACCTCTCCTACATGGTAATCTTCTTCTTGTAGTTTGGGAGATGACACTTGGGGTTCCTTCTCAGCAAACACTATTTTATTTTGTAATTTTAATGCATCAATTTTCCATTGGATTTCATTGATCTTATTTTAACTTTGTTATGCCAAACTCTTATATTTAAGCATGCTTTGATATAGATGTTATATTTCAGCATGCTAAAGTTTCCAACAAATCATTGGACTAGATGATTTGTTGGAAACTTTAACTACTTCTTGAGATGTGCTATCTCATTATCCTTCTACTGTAATACCGCTTTAGAATGAGACATGTTTGATGGGTCTTTCCCCAGGGATACAATCTTTATTTCTAACTCTTTGATGATCATCATATTGGATTTTATTGTCACTCTTTCAACCTTCAATAATTTAACAAACTTATGTAGAGATAATTTAACCCTTTCAACTCTTTCATCTAGCCGAGAATGAATGGCTTGGGATAAATAGCTACAAAAATCATACTTGGGGTGCATGATACCAAGAGCAGGGGTAAGGCTATGCAAGAATCATAATATGGTGTTACTTGTACTTGTTCTTATTTCCCGTAAGGTCCATGGATTAAACAATGAGGATTTCAAAAGTCAGGAAAGGCTTGGCACGTTGCTGCATATCCTGTCCAGCTATAGGTTGCGAAGTTTGAACATACATTTGTCCTATTTGTTGGGTAATATGGTCAAGGTTTTTAATGGAACCCATCATACCATTGGAATGCATGTGGTGGCCTAGATGGATCAAACACAAGTTTTGCAGGCTGGTTCCAAAAGCATCTGTTACTTTCTAGAACCTCACTCCTCCATTGTGGAATGGTGTTTATGGGTGGATTTCCCCCTTACGGGGTTAGAATCCAAGGAGATTGGATATTTCCTGGAATATGACCACACCATTGATGAGTGTGTGGATTTCCCCCTTACGGGATTAAACTACGGTGATATTGGTTATTTCCTAGAATCTAACCACACCATTGAGGTGATCCTTGGATTTGATTAGCATTCCAAGATAGGTCCCCCCCTTGCGAAGGATTCCCCCCAAGAAGATTGGGTACTTCCTGGAACATGATCAATGGGTGGATTGCCTCCTGATGAAGTTAGGTCCCAAGAAGATTGGTTACTTCCTAAAACCTTACCACTAGGTGGATTTCCTCCTGACAAAGTTGGCTCCTAAGAAGATTGTTTACTTCCTAGAACCTAACCACTAGGTGGATTTCCTCCTGATGGAGTTGGGTCCCAAGAATATTGGTTACTTCTTGGAACTCGACCATTCCATTGATTATGTCCTTGGTTTTGATTGGAATTCCAAAATATGTCTCCTCCTTGCGAAGCTTGGACCTAGAAAGATTGATTACTTCCTAGAACTTGGCCAATGGGTGGATTTCCTCCTTGCGAAGGTAGGTCCAAAGAGGATTGGTTACTTCTTAGGTCTTTACCACACCATGGCAATTGTCCTTGGGCTTTATTAGAATTCCAAGGTGGGATGCCCCCTTGCAGAGGCTCCCCCCAAGAAGATCAAGTACTTCCTGGAACATGACCAACGGGTGGATTTCCCCCTTGTGGAGGTAGGTCCCAAGAGGATTGGTTACTTCTTGGATCCTTACCACACCAGAGAAATTGTCCTTGGGCTTAAAAATAACTTCAAGGTAGGTTTCCACCTTGTGGAGGTTGGCTCCAAAAAATTGATTACTTCTTGAAACCTGACCACTCCATTGTGGAATGGGGTCGATAGGTGGATTTCCACTAGGCATTATGCTAGGATAAATCATAAGATGACCCTTTGGGGAATTTCCTCCCATCGATGAAGGATAGCTCCAACTCACATTCATGTTCTAGGATGCATTAGTTTTTCCAGTAATATTAACATTCCATGGTAAAGGGTTGCCCCCCGGAAGTAGAACCTAGACAACTATCAGGTGTGCCAAGAGGATTTTGATAACCTCCCACAACCATTTGAGGCTGCATTGATATGATCCCTTGAGTTCCTGAGGAAGCCAAAGGATAAAGTGTAATGTTTTGCATATTAGTCCAACTTTCCAAAAAAAATTAACCAGTGACACTTTCCATAAGTATGATTGGGTTTAAAGGATGTGATAAGGGTGGATTTACATGAGCAACTGTGTGATATTCTATTTTTTCAATTTCAACTAGAGTAAAATCATCAACTCTATCTATGTTTCATCCATGATGTGACAAATTTTGAGAATTGGTTTGATGGTGTTCTTCTTTAGTAACATTTGATTGGGTTTACAAGTAGTTTAGTTTCCAAGTCACAAAGATGTGGTTCATATATTTGCCTCCACAATGTAGTGGGGCCTTCAAACTTGGGTAACTTGCCTCGTTGCCACCTTGACAGGTGGATCAAGAGATTAGTCACTCTAAAGTTTATTAAAATGATGTGTTTATTAGAGTATATCAAAATACATTCCTAAAGGCAACTAGACTGATCAACAAAAATTAAAGTGTCTACACATCTAAAAAAGTTTTAAGAAAATCAACAAGCAAACTTATTTCCAAAGAACCAAAGTTCAGTGAAAAGATGGATTAGAGTGCCTTTCAAAACTAGTAGCCCCTGAGGGACATTAGGCCTCAACAATTACTAAACAATGAAGGTATCAAAAACAATTACATTGTCCTTCAATCACCAAAGGTGCAAGTGTTAGCTCTTGGCTACTTACCCTCCCAAGGAGCTGAAACAACCTTATGTTTGTCTTAGGTATTGCAATCATTCCCCACTCACAACAACCTCTGTGATGACCTAGGAAAAGAAATTATGGTCACCATTTCACAATCAGTGGCCGGGAGGGACAGTTCTCTGTCTAAAATAACTCACATATACTAGATATCTCAAGAAAGTAATGTCACCCCGAGGACTTATCACTTAATTGAAATACTATAATGTTCTCATCTCCCACCAAATAAGCAAGAGGGGGGGTACTACCCTTACTAATTCAGATTGGCCTCGCGCTTAACGAATGTGTTAGAAGTGTTTTCTCGACATGCACTATTTTCTACTAATGTATTTGATCTCTCTTTAATCAATACTTGTTTCAAAATTGTGTGGCCAAGGAGGTGTTAACTCTCCAATCTTATTCCAAGGCTCTAGCCTAATCTATGTTGGTGATATCAAAAAGAATCTTGATGGTTTTTAGATTAAGCGTTGTTTTTAGGGTTGTTTGTTTAGTTTCGAGGAGTGGTGGTGAAAATGGTGGTGTTTGTGACTCAAAATGTTAAACCAATCAAATGCACTATGCTCACTACTCTTTCTTGTATTTCAATGAACTTTTATACTATGAAAGAGTAAGACGTTCTTTGAGATCCTTCAAACATGCGAATTGCAAAATAGAATCACTATTTATGAATTTGAAAAAGAATTTTTCTAAAGAAGTGATGTTTTATTGTCACAAATTATTAACTTCTTCCTTTCAAATAAGTTTCCACGTTTTTAGCAAGGGTTCAAGAGGTTGGCTCCAAACATAAGATGTGTTCAATTTGCTTCAACTATCACTAATTAGAAATGGAAAATTTTTGAATGTTCAATGTTTTTTCTATTTCTAATAAGTCTCTCAAACCAATGTTTAAAATGCAGGATTATGATTCAATTTTGATTTTACGATAGCATAATGCTCTCTCTACGAATGTTGAATTTAATGTTCCAAATCAATGGTTTCAAAATCAATGCAAAATTCTAAATATCTTTCATAATTCTAAAAATGACAAGCATTTACACTTGAAATCCACTTTCTCATTCACATGACCGCCGGAAAGTGTAAGTGAAGAGGATACTCGTGGCTTGACAATATGCTTCAAAACTTCAAACGATGATTATTACACTTGAGATCCATGTTTCTCATTGACAAGATCACCCGAAAGTGAGAGTGAAGAGGATATGTAGGGCTCGACAATATACTTCAAAACTTCAAAAGATGCATATTACACTTGAGATCGCTATTTCTCGTTCACAAGATCGCCCAAAAGTGTGAGTGAAGAGGATACATAGGGATCGAACACAACGTATCACAAAAGAGTTGAAGATTAAAGCTACAAATCTCTCTAATTGTGACTCAAGAAATTCAAAATTGTCAAAGAACCTTTTGTTTCATGACAAGTTCAAGCACGTCAAGATCAAGTACCATTACATTCGTGATATGGTACAAAAGGGAGTTGTGAAGCTATAGTATGTTGTAACAAACAAGCATATAGTCGATGTGTTGACCAAGCCTTTGTCAAGGATAAAGTTTGAATACTTCATAGACAAGCTTGGAGTGGTCCAGATGGAATTCCCCCATGAGAGGAGTGATGAGTTACAGATGTGATTCTCTATGCCATAACACACTAAGTGTGGCAACAATGGGTGGTCATTTACTACTAGGCTCAGGTAGAACTAGAGAGCATGACCAAACTCAGGATGACTAGAGAGCCTCACCATACTAAGGATCATAAAGTTGGATTTTGTGCGAGTCAGTTGTCCAGTTGAGATGGTATCCAGTCGAGTTGGAGCTAGTATGTGTGTATCTAGGCTCGGTAGGACTAGAGAGCATGAACAAACTCAACAAGATTGGAGAGTGTGACCATTCTCAAGATGACTAGAGAGCATCACCATGCTCCATTTGGCTGGATTGTAAACTCAGATTCTATGTGAGTCAATTGTTTGGTTGGAGATGGTATCCAGTCAGAGCTGGATGTGTGTCTAGATTCAATGTGAACTAGATGAAGACTCATAGTGACATAACGTCCAAAAGGACGCCAAGGCCCATAAGGTCCAGAAGGAAGATGAGGTTGTACCCACTAGTGAGATGCTACGTATGATGATGAAACCCTGGATGCATGATGTGGATGATGGCTTGCTCGTATAGAACTTCTAGTGATGGATAGATTTGTGAAAGTCAACAACTAAATCATCAAAAAGTATAATCATGTAGAAGCAGTATTGAAGATCGTGCCAAAAGAATACCTTCCTTGCTAAAAGGGAGTGTTGATGTTTTATGTAGCATTGGAAGATAATCTTATTGTATTTGATCAAGTCATAACCCTAAAAGAAAAATCTTAAAACATTCTCAAGAAATCAAGTGAAAATAGTCAAGTCGGCCCCACAGAATTCACTAGGTAAGACTACCCCAATCACTGGGTAAAACAACCCCAACACCAAGTAAAACTACCCCAGTGAAGTCGACCCTATAGTGAAAAAGTCAGTGAAAAAAGAGTATAAATAAAGGAGTTGCTTTCCTCATTTAGACACACAACACAAGTTCGCTCAAGTCAATGAAACAAGTGCACAAATGAGAGAGATTAGCAGGAGGAAGACTTATCTTGGGGTTATCTGATCTTATCTTTGCATCCTCGGTATTTTCTGTGAAAGAGTTTTAACTCCTTGTTGTATTGACATTGTACTTTGTTGACGAATCTATATTGAAGAATTTATGCTAGGTTTTTCCCGTGGAAGGGTTTTCCTAGGGTAAATCTTTGAGTATATTTTTGAATGTGGTTCTTTCAGTGATCTTTATGCATGCAATTGTTATTATGTGATATGTCAAATTGAATAAAAGTCTAACATAATTGCTCTTATGTTAAAATTCTAACAATCTTATTACATTGCTTCTACTGCTATATATAGTTAGTGAAGGAACCTTCTAGTAAGCCTTCTTAGTGAAGGAACCTTTTAGTAGGATGAACCTTATAGTATGTCTTCTTGCAAATATTGCTTTCACACTATATCTACTTTATGGGGCCTTATTTAATATAGATGGCCTCAATGCATAACAACCCATCTATTTAAGGGGGTTAAGCTAGGACCCTAACAAAACACCCTACTTACTATGAAAAATGTTTTCAATCAAGCAGGGGGAGTAGACCCAATGGAGTACATGGCCTAGGTCATGGCTTAGGAGAATTGATATGGAGTCTTTAAAGACTTGTAGGAATGGTGGGCATGCCTCATGGAGCAAT
This sequence comes from Pseudotsuga menziesii, assembly GCA_001517045.1. NCBI lineage: Eukaryota > Viridiplantae > Streptophyta > Pinopsida > Pinales > Pinaceae > Pseudotsuga > Pseudotsuga menziesii. Next base: position 69,578 of record LPNX010737728.1, read on the forward strand.
CCTTGCATTTAGAGCCTTGCTTGTGGATGATGCTACCTTGAAACTTGAAATCCTTGGAGTGTAGCGCTCCACATGTTTGAGCCAACATGTGATTATTGTAGGTTGTTTGTAAAGGCATTGACCACATATGTATTATTGACCCTCATTATTTCTCATATATAATGAAGGAGAGAGTTGTCTCTCATTTGTGTAGAGATGTTATCAAGAAAAGGACATTAGTGTACCTCTCTCTTGGATACTCTCTCTCTCTTGGAGTCGCAAGGGTTTTTTTATCTTCTTGCAAGTTAGGGCTTCATCCCTTGAAAAATTGGAGATTTGGGATTTGATATGAAACCCTTGGTTGAACTAAGAGAAGAGGAGAAGAAGAGACTTGCTTGAGTGGTTCATGCTTGTTGAATCTCCTTGTTGGAGCTAGGGTTTTCTTGGCTTTCCCTTTCCAGGGTTTTCAAGATCTAGAGGATTGTAGTAGGTTTGTACCAAGACTATGATATGTACATGAACTTTATTTTTGCCCCATAATTGTGCAAATTACAAATTTGATTGCCATCCACCTACATTCTTCATGTTGATTTGACATATAAGTATAATTATGTTAAGTGATTTAACATTGTCTTTGAAGAAGATAAATATTGATTTGTTGTTGAATTTACATCTGTGTAAATAAGAGCTTTCAGATTGGTTTATGCATGATAAGACTGCCCTAGAGGGCTGAAATTTATCGAAACGCATTGGTATCTTTTCTCTTGGAATGCCTTGATGTTTGGGATTGTTAAGTATTGATGTTGTTTGCTACCACTGTTATTTTGTGTGTATAATCTAACATCTCTAAGAGCGAAAACTCACTGCATTAAGATCCAGGAAACATCTTGGATAGAAGTGAAATTTATGTTTTACATTCTTGAACACAGAAATTTCAGCAGACCCAACAAGCTACTTTTGACAGAATGAGTTTACTCATGCCATTACAAACAACTGAATTTGTTCATTTCATATAAATCTATGTTGAAGTCGTACAGGTGAAAATAGCTGGATATCTATATTATACCAATACAGAAATCTGCAGATTTAGCAGTTCTCCAATTCCTCAAAAGGGAGTTGACACATCAATCAAAAAACCAATCCATGTGTTTTGCACAGTAATTTAGCAATGCTTTTATTAAAATCTTGAATCAGTGTGGCGAAACTTCACTTTTGATTGGTGCAACTGTAGACCATTTGGTCTGCAGCTATATGAATGAAAAGACTTCAATCAATGCACGATATTCTATCTGATATCCATAGGATTGGCCGGTACATTTGTATAGTTGCTCTGATTAATACAAAAAGCACCATATCTCCAGCGACTTGCATATAAATTTGTGTATTTCTTTAAACATGCACAACATTGTGTCCCCTACTGTCTCCCTATCCTGATGGAATTCAACCATGGTTCTATTCCATGCAGTCTTCTATTATACTAAACCTCGACCTATAATCTCACGCATGTAAACACATCGCAAGAGGTCGTGTTTCAAAATCATTTTGTTCTTATTTTCGTTTTGTTATAGCATATACAGTTTGATAGACACTGTTCAATAATTGTTAACAGCGCACCTGCTAAATTTGACCTCAGAATGATTGACAGCAAATCCATGTTCAATCCTCAAATTATTTACATTTTACATCGAAAAGACTCTTAACACGGAATGGCAAAGCATTTTATATACATATCTTAGCAAATTTTCTGGGAAGCATTTTATGTTGTCATTCTTTCTGCGACCTATGGCATTATAATAATATTGTGTTTCAAAGATCTCACGACCTGTGGAATTAGAATAGTATTGTGTTTCAAAGATCTCGTTGTTAAATATAATTTGAATTTGGTCAGGAGGAAGATGAAAGCACCATCAAATGCAATCAGACTCCTAGCCTCCATATAGCATTGTAGTATGCAGCAAACAAAAGTATTATATTAATCATGCGCTCTTGGAGAATAAACAAAAAGCGCAAAGCCCATGCTTTTCAAATGGTTTGTGCCATCGCTTTCCGAATTGCTTATGTCATGCATCAAATAGCTATTGCGCGTGTATGTGAGAAATGGACCTACACTGAAACCATACTTGTGAAAAGAAAAATCCCTTCTGTACGATTGTTTAGTCATCTGCAATTTAGATGAATTGAAAGCACTGACGAATAACATCGCCCGCTCAAAAGATCGAAACTTAGTACAGTCAATTCCTAATAAATCAAACTAAAATATTTTTAATGGTTGAAGCATATCTAAGACATGTAATCATTAATGTTAATAGAAAAATGCTCCAAAAATAGAACATCTATTTACTCTACCATAACTGTTTTCAGGTCGGACATTTTCTGAAGAAAATAGACTACCTGACGGATAGACTTTTTTTTATGATATCAAGGCAATGGAAGTAAAGAAACACAGAACGATTAAGTTTCTAGGATGGATGGCATGTCTAAACAAAACAGAAGACCTGAGAGTACAGAAAAAATTCAATCAAATATCATATTGATATAATATCAGCAACAGAGAAGGACAGCGGGGAGTTCCTGTTGACATGTAGAAGCATAAGCTGGAATGCTTATATATACAAGTTTTCATCAGCATAATCATTTACACAATGATCATCGTTCCTTGCAATTCTTCAAGAATGTAAGAAATACAGCACATTGGTTTGATATATGAAATAAAAAGTGATCTCAAGATTTCAAAAGGAATTTTCTAAATTCTTCATTCGACTTGGGTGTCTCTTCCGCTTCTATGCTTCTGCTTCCTTTTGCACCCCATCCCAGTGGTCTTGCAGCTCTTGCTACATTCCTTGGAAGTGCAAATGTGTTGCTGCCTGTGTGTTTGACATGTGGCCGATTTGCTACCGCTGGGGGTGCAGACTGTGCTGAGCTCCCATGTCTCTCATATGTTCTTGTGCCACTTCCCCTGCCTGACAGAGCCCGGCCACCTGTAAAAAACACATAGAACGACTACAATTACAAGTTACAAACAGCCCTGTTGAAACAAGCCTCATTAAAAAGCGGCAAGAAGTTATATAATTCAAAGGAAAGAAATGACTTTCAATTAACCACTTTAATTACATGATGAAAAAATGAACATTTGCAATCTGTAAGCTGCAACTATACATGAATGTTTGAGCAGTGTCTAGAAGTCGTCTCCACTGAAAGGGTAAGCAATTGTTATTCGTTACCTAAACAGTAAACTTAAAGAATTGAGCAGAACTGTAGAAGCACTACTCCTTGGGCATTCAATGCAACTTCTCAGCTGATTATCAAGATAAAGGTAACCTTACTTTGTGGGGACACGATACATTAACCAGATGCAAGTTAGGGCAATGAAGTTTCTACTGATAATTTAATAGTCACAACTCACTAGCAAAGTCGAATTAACCAGAGGAAATGGAAGCGTCAAAAGTTAAATTTAATTATAGTGATCTATTGACATATTTCAAAGCCTGGACAGAACTTCCTTTATAGAGAAAACAGACTATGGCTACAGCACACAAGTAAACCTGGACAGAACTTCCTTTATAGAGAAACAGACTACGGCAACAGCACACTAGTAAAACCACCTGCCAGGATTGGCTGCAGAATGAAATGCCTTGCAATTCCAATAGGTCCCAAGCTTTGTTACAAAAAACGAATTGACCAATCTTATAGATTAATTCAAGTAACTCAAAAGTTTGAATTCTCCCATTCAGGATCAGGAAGGTATAGCTCCTTTTGGTTTTTATCTAGAAAGGGTGATTCAGTTGATTCATAGTAAAATTTACTGCTCTCTTTAGTCTGCTAACTTCAGTGGACAGAACCAAAATCAACTGTAACGTCATGAATCCACAACAGCCTAGTTTCCAACTGATCAGGATCTGGGCAGTCGAGGATGTTGAGTCTTCTTAACTGCACTGCAATCCACTTGCAAGCTGTTTGCCATGTTACAGAAACATGATCCTGGGTTGCAATGGTATAGAGTACTTTTGTCAAATGTTAGTGGCATGGCTGTGAAAGCATATAAGAGTTTAGAAAAGGAACAGGGGTGCACAGTAATGAAAGTAGAGCTACTAGTTTAATCAACAAAAAAATCACAGTACTTAATGCAGTGAGCAGAAAAAACTTCACAGAAAGAGTATCGGATGAATATGTGCATAGTTTCTGGGACGGGGGAGCATGGGAGCAGGGAAATGCACAAGGGGGCCATGTGGAAGCCACACCAAATTTTAGGGAAATTCCGGGGGACAGAGGAACATCGGAGTCATAAAAATTAATTTAAAATATAAAAATGATAAATGCCGACCTAAGTCACTGGACACATCCATATTGCCCCTCATGTCCCATGGGATCGTGTCAGACACGAACATGACCTCAACACGTGTTTTTTCGTGTCTGGAAATCAGGAGTCGAAAAAACGCATGTCCAACACGTGTTGAGGCCGTGTCCTCACACAGCTCAATTCAATGTTCTTTGTTCATTGTGAATAGGGCATGATTCATTCAAAAATCAACAAATTTATAAGCAATTAAAACATGTGCTACAAGTTTATGAGCTTTCTTCCACTCAAGGGGATTCAAATCATGGTTATTACACATAAATCCTTTCTACGAGCTTTCTTCCACTCAAGGGGATTCAAATCATAGTTATTACACATAAATCCTTTGTCTGAGTTTTCATCATGCACGGAACTACAGGAAGCAACTCTTCTCTAAGAGATGGTATCTATGGTTTGTGGCAACCCCAATAGGACACTAATGGAGGTAGGATTGAAACTTCCAAAACATGACAAATCAAAAGCTATTAATGAAAAAATGCATCGTCAACTTTTACGAAGTTGTCAAAATGTGTCAAAATTTTTGAATTCTCCTAGGAAGGTACATTGGAATGCAATGAAGAGTGTTAAAGGAGCTTTGAATTTTGCAATTGCATTTGAAGGAATCAAAATTCCGGGTAGGGGAATATGATGGCAGGTAATCAACATTAGATTATGTTTTCAATCTTGGAAGCATTGTAATTCCCTGGGATAGATCAAAAGTAAACTTTGATTGTAATTCCCATTATTCTTCTGTTTTCCAATGACAGTCAAAGTTTGCCTTTATTTCAATGACTTAATGAGAAATATGGTTTCGACATCTTGAGCTATCTCATCTTTGTGTCTCATTGTGATTTGTGAATGACAGAATGTGTAATGTGTGTGTATTGATTCTAATTAGCAATTTCTATTGAATATTTGTAAATGTTCTAGTTTCTAAAAAAAATTGGATCTCTATATGTCTATACTTTTAATATATATAATTATATATTTCGTGTCCTGATTTCGGGGTCACCGTGTCCATGTCGGACACTCGTATTTTCATGTCCTTCGTGTCCCATGTCCTCGTGTCAAGTGACTTGGATGCCGACAATAACTATTACCATGTAAAAACTAAATTCATCAGTATGCAATGTACATCTGAATTAAAATTTCAAATTTTTAAATGATACTAAACAATTAAATTTGTACATGATTCTCAACTATTACCGAATTTCAAATATCAAATATCAAATTTGTAAATGGTACTGAGCTATTACCATGTAAAAATTAAAAACTAACTTCATCACTATCATTATGCAATGTACATCTATATTCAAATTTCAAATTTGTAGAAGATAATGCAATAGATGCTGATGTCTGAAAATAGATACTGAACAGTGAACACAAAGAACTTAAAACAGTGAAATAGGCTAAAAGCTAATAGTAAATTAAAATTTCTCAAAAATAATAGTCAAGGACTGTCATCAGTATCTATCTATGTTTTAAAACTTGGACTCGGACTCATAACCAGACGAGGGTCAACTCGGCTCGGACTCGGACTGGTTTGATTTCAATGACTTGGTTTTTTTTTTAAATACATAAAATATTCAAATTTTCAAGGGGAAAGAAATCATTTTAAAGATTACAAACCATTAGAGACAAAATATGCAAAGTCTACTCATGTATATAACATGTAAGGGTGAAGATATCAAAAATTCAAAATGGCACCAGGTGTAATGCATATCTGAATCAAAATTGAAAATACATAATCAACAAGGTTCTTAATCACCTATAAAGTCCAAAAAACATGCTATGCCTACCAGGCTACAAGATGAACATGATCAATCATCCAAGATCAAACTCATCATAGGGGCAGGGGCAGGGGCAGGGGCAAGGGCAGATTTGACTCATTTCAGACTGTTAGCATACCAAGACAGTTGACAGTTGGACTAGGAGAGTGAAAAGTTGAAGGGACAGCCAGCAAAACAGCTCAATGGAAACAAGTAACAATGAGATGAATAGCAACAGCAACTCCTTCAAGTTGGGCTGTAGCCTCCTCAATCAGATGCCAAATCCACTACAAACAGTCCAACGAGATTGCCCAACCAGCTTCAAAACCTCTAACTGCTCAGCCTGCAATTCTGCTCCAAAACCTCCAAATGTTCACAAAGGCTCAATGAAGATGGTGTGAAGCAAATAGAGGGTGAGGGGGTCTCCTCATAGAACATCGAGTGCAATCCATATCTGACCCAAAATACATAAACAAAGAGACTTCAAATGGCCTCTAGAGTCCAAAAAACTTCAATCTGCAACAAATAATTACATATAATCAAAATCATTGCCTCTATTGGGATCCTATTCATCAATATTACCCTGTTCCCCCTTCCTCAAGGCTCTAGCCCTTGCCTCTACCTTGAATCTCGAAGTTGATCCTCCAAGGAAATTAGTCAACACTCGACAATTTTGATGAAACTTCCTAACCCAAGCATCAAAATAAGGTGGAAAAAGCTTCCCGTGCTTAATAAGTGATTTTGCTCGACTGAAGGGTACATTTTTATTAAGGTCATGACAGAGGAGTTCAATCAACTTCAACAATCACCAACAACATCAAGGTACATCGAGATGCTGATGTGCTTGATTAAATTCCAATCCATTACCCTCATACATGATAGAATTCAGTGGAATTGTTGCAATTTTGAAATCCTAAAAACTGTTAAGTCTAATGAATTTTGACTGTGTTACCACCTAAGTTGTACTTAGTTGGTTTTATCAAGTGAGCCTGGTGAACCGAACAAAGATGATTTGTTCGGACTTCAAAAGACCTTCATACTTGCTTTTGGGAAGTGTTTTTTTATCTACCACATGTTCATACCCCCTAGGGGGAGTTGTAATAAAATGTTCTAGCATGGTAGTGTCTATAAAAGACTCAGTCTTTCGGACTTTATTTGTCAATCCGATCAGCCCAAAGTGTTTTTTCCCTTGGTTATTATTGGTTGTTGAATAAACGACTGATAAATTCTAAGTTTTTCACTCAATACCTCCAAAGTTGGGGTGGTCGGCTTGACATTTAGGCCTATGGAAGTTATTAGAGCTTGTGTGTCAATGTATAAACATGCTAGGCATTATGGTCGAGTCATATGAACATGTGCTAAGTCCCCCTAGGTTTTGTTTTTCTTAATTTTTAATTTTAATTTTTCCACAAAACTTAGGCTATTTTTTAATAGTTTAATTGGAAAAATTGGTCTTGTAATAAAAGTGGCGTTAAAAGTTGGATTCAGTCATGGGGGTGCTCATTTTCTAACTCAGAGCACCCGGTAAACCCATAAACCCGCTCTTCCTAAGTTTTGAGTGATTTTTCCATCGCTCAAGTGAGAAAATCCAAAAAATCAAATATTAATTAATTTAATTAAATAATGGAGCAAATCCAAATTCCTAAATCAGTGGATTTTGCTCCAATTTGGCTGAAGTCAGTCGCATCGGCTTAAGATTGACTGGGAGTTCCCATTCCTTGACTGAAGGCATGATCAGGGCTGAAGAGGAGCTTAACTGGCTCATGCAGATCTAGGGTTGCGCCCTCCTTTCTCTCTCCTCCACACGTGTGGATCAAGCTAGGAGTTGTCTGTTGGTTGGTTCAGTTCACTGAGTGAGGTGTCACTCCGATTTGCAGTTCTAGTCCAGTTATACTCAATTCATCCAGTTAGACTCGGTTCATCATCAGATCAGACTCAGTTCATCATCAGATCAGACTCAGTTCATCATCAAATCAGGCTCGGCTTGACTCTCTGTCAGCTTCAGTCTCTCTTTCAGTCAGGCATGCGCCCCTCTTGGCAAATCTGGCTATAAATAAAGCAGCTTTTTCCTCTTCCAAGCTAGTTAGAGCTGGGAAGAAAGGCTTGCTGTTGTGTAATATTGTATTGATCATCCCTTTTGTTGAAATAAAGAAAAGCTTTGGAGGCAAGATGGTGTCATGTTATTATGTGTGGATGAGCATTGCCATGTTTCACTGAGGTAACCTGTATCTGTGTTCATAACTTGCTTATTTTGATATTGTGGATCCAGTGTTAAAAGATTGATAATAAGTTTATTATGATCTTGATAGGAAAGGAATTTGTTAATAAGTTTATTGGCTATCTCTTTTTCTTTTATGCATGTCAAGAGATCTAGATTTAACATGTTTTATAAGATTATATGCATGCTATTCTAATATCTCTGTTTATGTATTAACCGGATCTCACAAGCATCTTGGCAAGCCTTTGGATTAGTTGTAGGTTTCTAGCTTGGAGAGGGTGCTGATCTAGTTTGCTTCCTCACTTTCTCCAAACTTTCTCAAGGACATAGTCCCTCGACATTCCACCGGAAAGCTCCACGGTTGATCATTCAGGCACCAAGCCACCTCTTCACTCTTTCTCCTTTTTTATCAACACTTCCTTGGTTACTTGGCTTTTATATTTTAGATCTGCTGTTTCAAAGCTGATATCTTTCTAGATCTGAACATATAGGAGTTGCATGCATAGATTTAGTTTCATTTAAGAAAAAGATTCAAGTCCTTTCTCTTTAAAAACTAGATCTAGCAGTAAAAGTCTTTCATTTTTTATAAGCAGTTTTAAGCCAAATCAAAAGCTTGTTTGAAGTGAATAGTCTTTCTTTATTAAAAGTAAAATCCAACATCTAAAGTGCACATTGCATTGGCTGCCCCAAAGCTAGCGAAGATCCTCAAGAGTACTTGTCCTCTTGAGTTATTTTTGTCTTTTCTTAAAAAGTACTTTAACTTAGTCTTTTTCGGTAGTTTTTTGGGGGTTGTCCAAAGACACTTTTAAAGTGTTTTTGGGCACTTTACACTAATTAAAACTCGTTGGTTTTTAGCAGGTCCATCCAAAAAACGATTTTTGGGCCATTCGAAAACCCCCAGAGGTCTCCCCATCTTCCATAATCATTATTGTTGTACTTTATAAGCCCTTGGGTTCGTTCGGTATAAGAACCAAGCGGCATTTTTTCAATTAATTTGCTAATATTTGCAACCCTTAATAATAAAAAGAATTACTTTGAGTAAGCTCTTTCGAGCCCGCTCCCCATCCCCCCAGGGGGGATCCTGCGTTTTGTGTTTTTTGCATTTTTTTTTCGCTTTTTTCTAGTTTTGTCTTGTATTGTAGCATTGTATACTTTGAATTATAAGCATTTCAATATCTTTCACAAATTCAAAGTAATCATACTACTTACCCCACAACTTCCCGATTGACCCAAAAGGGGAAAGAGATGCGTGGTAGGACTAATTAGATAACTTGTGAGTTGTGTTTGATGTTTGTTTTATTTTTATTTGTTATCATCTAAAATTAACCCCTCCTTGCTTTCCCGATTGAGGTCTACTTGGACCGAAAGAGATTCCTGGAGGTTATTTTTTTTAACAAAGAACACAACTTAAAATCCTTAAAAAATTGACAAGACTCCGGTGAGTATGCTCTGCACTTGGCTGCGGTTTGTCCGATCAGTCAAGCTACATCAACAACAACGCGAGTGACTAGAATAATTAGGATTCACTTTCCCAATTAACCACCTCAAGGGAAAATCCAACGCCTCGACTGAACCGTAAACGGTGGCAAAATACCCAAAAGAAGTGGGAACTACTGGACAATGACCTCGAGGCGCCAATCTCTGTTACATCCTAGCGGGTGTATTGTGAACACAATCTCAAAGACTCCATTCAGCCCACACATTCCTTGCGGGTAGCCGTAGCGGTTGTTACTTTTGGACATACTCCAAGTACCCCCTGGGTATATCTGGAGTCCCCCCGCCCGATTTAATTAACTCATCATACATTAACTTAAAATTTGACCAAGAGCATGTTAAATTTGAGCATATAGATCTGTAGACAAACACACAACTCACAAAGAAGATCTCACAATTTACTAAGCCATTGAAGAATGAAACAGTGCAAAAGGCTTGCAGCTGTGAATGCTTTCATTAATCAAAAAAGTAATCCAGATAATAATTACAATGATGTAAAATGGCTTTAATAGCCACAAGCAATTCGAATCCACATGAGGAAGTTCGAATTGATGACTCTACTTGACTATAGGTAACCAAGACTTGTCTAAATCACAATTGGAGTTCTAAAACACAACTAACTGTTACATTTAGTATTAAATAATGGTTAACTGACTGTGGTAGGTGAGAAAAGCGCCCCACATGTGTGCAATTAATTAAACCATTATTTAACTGAATGTAACTGACTCCTAACTTGGCTTGACTAGTCATCAACTAAAGTTAACTGACCTTGGTTGGTTTCGGCACTCCCAGTTGCTTCCTAAATTGTAGGGATTGATCTAGGAGACTCCTAAACTTATGCAATCGAGTGCAATAAGTGGCAGTGAGCCTCAATTAGTGTTCCCCACACTTTGGTAACTGAAACATGTGCCCCAATTAGGTTAAGTTTAACCAATGGTGCTAATGACTATAAATAGACTGGATGGACTCCCGATTTAGACATGACTCCCGATTTAGACATATGACCAAATTTGGACAAGGGAGGATTAATAATCCTAACAGAGCACTTGCAACACCCATTTGTATTTCAACAACAATCTCATTTGTGGACTCCACTATTGGCACTGATCTATTTGATATTATCATATGTTTCCGCATTTACTGCTTATCAAGTTTTGATTTCTATGTTGTTGTGGTATAACAAATATTGCAAATATCTTGTGTCGAATTCATTTGTCAAAACTCCTAAAAAACTTACTCATTTAATACCATCATCATCTAAGTAACCAGCCTTAGTAACTCATAGGGTCTATCCCCCTTGGCTTCGTTAGGAGTTTGCCTAAATGGAGGAGTCAAGAAGAAGGTGACCACCTTGACTCGAGACTTTCCTCCAAGGACACACCAAGTGGCTTGAAGATTTCTGCCATGTTCCCCCCCAAGTGTGTGAAAGGCGGCAACAAAATGGGATCTAAAATTCTAGTTATTGCATATGAAGTCCGACGAGGTTGGAACCACTCTTAAACATCCTGAAACAATTAAATGTAATGTTAAAAATTTAAGTAAAATGATAGAAAATGAAAGATAAGGAGAATGTCAATTTTACTTTACAATAAGAATTTAACATTATCGGTTAATGACTCCAATGTCACTTGTACAAAACCCACTACGTTTGTACAAAATTGGTCCCCTGCATGAAAAGACGAAAATCGAGGGAGGGGCATCTGGGCATCCCTTTGCTATCAAGGAGGGGCATCCAGACACCTCCCCAAAAGGGAAACACATTCCATCACTAGGGAAATGTTTTCCCGCACGTTTCCTAGCATTTCCCCCAAAAGGGGGCACGCGAGTAAACGTTTCCCCAAGAGTTTCCCCGTCCAAGAAACATGGGGCAGCACAAGCGCACATTTCCTACCCCAAGGGATGCATCCCCAAGGAACACTAGATTTTAGCAATAGACCTTTAAATTTTAAAACATTTTGAATAACATAACACAAACACTGAAAGAACAACATAATGTTCAATCTCTACATTCTATTGCCAATACCAAAACTAAGAGAGATCATAATGTTGTAAGATACAACTGTATGCTCAACCCATGTACAGAGTATGATTATGGAGCTCAATCTTGCAAAGATATAAAAAAACTTGCTACCAGCTATTAAGAGAATTTGCGAGAGTACATGATACATATTTTTAAACAAAATTGGATGATCAACTTGGGCATTCATCAAAGATGGTTCATGGATACATTATGGTATGGGCTGGTTGGTCAGTGCATCATTCAACATCAATAGTTTGTGAGCGCTAGAAAAACTTCGTGTTAGACTTTCATGTCACTCTGAAATTGTTTACACCATGTTTGGGGTGCTTCATGAAATTTGGAGTACATGGTGTATGTTCATCCCCTCGATGGTCAGAGATGGATTGTAACATGAGAGATGGTCCATGACAGATATACACACTTATGATAACTTGCTTAGTGGATGCCAAATCTTAGATGTTCACCAGTTCGGTGTTCTTCCCTAGAATGTTGCAAATCTCTTGCTTGGATAGTAAACACCCTGCATGATGGCCACACGTTCTATTCACCTAGTGGGAGAATGCCTAATGGAATATGAGGAGCATTGTGCATTATAGAGGAGGGCTACAAGCCCTATATGGCATGTGGTGGCTTGGTTTTCTTTTCATAGGATTGGAGATGGCTCAAGGATGCCTAGGGCTTTGATAGTGTTCTTGCCGAGGGTAGTTACCCCTATGGTGTACTTGGCGTTGGAGGATGGATGGAGTCTGTGGAGGCTCAAGATGGAGTGGTGTGGACTTTCCTTGCACTACATCACCTTGGGTCATTATTGCGTAAGTCGTCATCATCATAACTTGACACTTGTACTCTAGGAGCGGAGTGCTTCATTTGTGTGTGGCTTACTTATTTTTAGTATGCTTGCTTGTAAGACTTAGGGCGACCTATGTTATATTGTTGGCCTCCTTTACCTCTCATATAAATAGACGAAGGAAAGTCTTTCCAAACAACATATCAAATAACACATTCATTTGTATCTCTTCTTTGGAGAGCTCTCTTATTGATGTGCTACGATTCATGAAGAAACCCTAGAGGAGCATATGGGGAGATGAATGATTTCTCTCATTTGAGATTCTTCTTTGAACATTTCATCTCCCTCTCTTGGGTGGTAGTATTTCTTGGAGCATCTTTGATTCGAGAGTTACGGTTTCATCCCTTGGAGGCTAGAGATTAAGGGTTGGAAACCCTTGGATGTATTTGGGGAAGAAGAGGAGGAGGATGTCTTGCCTTGGAGATAGTGTAACAAGGATTTTTGCACTTGGAGTAGCTAAGGTTTGTTGACCAACCCTAAATAGGGCATCTTGGATGGTTGGATTTCATCCTAGCCTTGAGAGGAGGCTATGGTATGTATGTACTTCATTCATTGAGCGTATATATATATATATATATATGACATTTTCACTTATCCACATATTGTGTATTTTGTAAATTTGATTTAAGCATTTTACCTTCTTGGGATGGTTATTGGAATGATTGGTGTCTTTTCTCCTTGAATTGTTGTAAATTTTGGGGCTACTATAAGTGAATCATTGTGATTGTTCTGTAGTTGTTTTACACATTAATTTACAGCAGTCTTATGCTGAAAATTATAGGGCTAAGATCGAAGGAAGCTTCTCAAAAGAAGGTGACATTTCAGATTTGCATTAATTGCCTACCGCAAAGAAAATTGAACACTTGGCACATGGTTGTAGGTCTTTTATTGCTAAAGGGTAGAGGATCGGATAGCTTTCTTGTAGGTCGTTCACAAACAAGTAAATCTAGAGGAGATATTTTGTTTAGATTATATGGGCAGGTTTCCTTGGAATATCCAATGTTATTTATAACAAGTTCATTCAAATATATTAATAGCAGCTAGCCCCATGCATACGAGTGACATGCAGATTTTGGGTTATGCATGGGGGATATAATAGTGAGTTGGGTAATCTCAGACTCTTGATTTTGCTAATTTTACAAACTTGGTCTTTTTCAACAATTGATGACAATGTTGGGCACCTAATATGAGTTTTCCAAAAGGGTATTTTTAGATTATCAAAATTCTTAATTTTGGAAATTTCTATTTTTAGAAATTTTATCTTTCTTGAAATCTAATTGTAGAATTGAATATCCTTTGGGAGAGGAACTTGAGGATCCAATTGGTCAAAGCTAGTTAAAGCCATAGTAGCAAGATTTTCCTATATTAGCCTTTCATGTGTGCAATTCAACAGTTCTACGAAACTTGTGAAATTTTTGATATAGTATGTATACAATATGGTCAATTTTACTTTTAAATGTCTTTGATTATACACATCATGTCTTTAATACCTGTCCACTTATAAACCCAAAAAATGTCAAAATTATTTTAAACATTTAACAAACCCTTAAAAAATTTTAAAATTATAAATATAACTTAATCCAAATGTTTTCAAGGAATGACTTAGTTTCTTCTATCTAATGAGCATTCAAGATGTTGAACTTACTTTTCATATCTATTGTTAATTTCTTCCACCAGATCTGATCTTTGTTCCCGAAAATTTATTACTTAAATTATAAACGAAAATAAACTGATGTTTTGAGTTTTAACTCATTACACAGTGGAATAAAAAACGAGAAATCAATTGTATTTAACACTTGTTTACCCTAGGAAACCCTTCTGGGAAAAACTAGCACTCAATTATTTCATTAGTGATCAAAACTTGGGCTCTCGTCTTGGCATAATGGCCCACTTGAAAAAAACACAAATCAGCAAATAGCCAAGACTTACAAGCCTCAATATCAGTCCTTGGATCTTGCTAGTTGGATGTTATCTCCCTTACTACCCCTTTGCTCCTTTCCTCTAACCCTTCCCCTGCACACCTGGTTGAAAGTCCTCCAACCAATCAATGAGATCTTACTCACTTGGTATAGCTTCTATGTCTTCTCCTCTCCTTAGGCTTCCTTTTATAACATCTCAATGACCAAAACCCTAAACCTTAATCTCCAAAGTGATTGAAGGATTACATTAGATCTTAAGCCTCACTTAAGATCAATGGTTGTGGCTTAATCTTAAGTTCACTTTTATTCATTAGGCAACATTAAGTTAATTAATGTGTTTTTCGTAAGTTAGACCTAGGAAAGAGATACAAAAGTCACTTTCTCTTTCAAGCAAGTACCTAGAGAGCTAATGTGGATGACTCCTGCATGCTAAACATTTAGCCTATGCAAAAGTACATATTCGAGTTACAATCATCAACACTCCCTCTTACCGAGGAAGGTACTTCTCAAAGACCCACCTGGAACTGGTTCTCCCTCTGACCCTAACACAATGTTGCACACACCGTCTTGCACACTGGCATCCCTCCAACCTTGTTGGTTAGCTGCTCCCTCAAGTCATAGAATCGATGATGGTACATATCAGTGCCATGAAGTTTAGAAATTTCGTCAAAGGCCTACTCTCCCTCAATGTGCTCCTAAGAGCCTTCTCCTGCTCCTAAGTATCCATCAATGTCATCTCGTACCAACTCAATTTCCTGGCAGAACCAAAAGGGGCTAACTCCTTCTTCCCTTCTAAAGGTTTACTCCCCACACTGGAAGTCTATGAACTCTACTCACCCTTAGGAGCCTTTTGCTCCTTGTCCTCTACCACAGACATCAATCGATGGTCCAAGATCCTCTTGGATCCAGCTATAGGCTTTCCCTATAACATGTATACTTTTCCCTCTTTGGTACCAAGAACTCAGGCTAAGTCTATTGCAGATCCCTTGGCCGAATAAGAACCCGACCACTCTTGAAAGAGATGGTGTATCCACTATCTACAATGTCAAAACTGAGATCAAATTCATCTTGAGCTCTGATACATACAACACATATGTCACCTCAAGAGATCCTTCTGACTCTAGCAAAAACCTGACTGTCCCAACTCCCTTTACAACACACTTGGCATGGGTGCCAAGCTCCACATGCAAACCTGGTTCTGACTCTAACAACCTGGTGAACAACTCATGTGTCCTCGTCATGTCATGAGAAGCCCCACTATCCACAAACCAGGCACTACTGGAAATTGTTCCAGAAAAACAAGAGACTAATGAAAAATTCTTCTCGAGCATCTTAGCAAACTCCTTGACTTGAGCTTCTATAGATGCTGCTACCTATTGAGTCTTATCCTTCCCTTTCTTTTGTTCTAAACATTGGGAAGCATAGTGGCCACACTTGTGGCACACAAAGCACTTGACTTTGCTCATGTCCTTCTTCTTCATTGCCTATGAAGTTGACTCTCCACCTATACTTTACTTGCTCCTCTTTACCTAACTGACATTAGCAACATCCTCCTTATCATCACCCTTCTATTGGCCTATAGAGATTCCCCTCGAATCTCCTCTTGGATGAAGTCATCCCACAACTTCTCCCAAATAGGAAGATTCTCTTGTGCAACAATTCCTTTAACTAAGGGTGCTCCCAGGCTCCAATCATTGTGGCTCCCAGCTCCACGTTCGACACACACAACTCAAGCCTAACTACCAACAACCCATGCGGCCATACGACTGCACGACGACGGTTGTACGGTCCATACAATGGTCGTACGACTACCATATGATTCCTTTTTTGTCTACTATAAAACCCTTTTTCAAATCACGATTTTCATTTAAGAGCTAACCCTGCTCTGATACCATGTTAATTTCTTACACCAAATATTATCTTTGTTCCCGTTAATTTATTGCTTAAATTATAAATGGAAAAATAATGATGTTTTAACTCATTAAGTAGTGGAATCACAAACAAGAAATCAATCACATTTAACACACTTATATACTCTGAAAAACCCTTGTGAAAATAACCAGCATTCAATGATTTTATTAATGATAAAATCCTAGGCTCCCGTCCTGGGATAATGGCCCACCCAAGGAAAATACAAATCAACAAATAGCCAAGACTTTCAAACCTCAAGATCAGTACTTCGATCTTGTTGGTTGGATGCTATCTCCCTTACTGCCCATTTGTTCCTTTCCTTTGACCCTGCCCCTATACACTTGGCTAAAAGTCCTTCTCCAACCAATAAATGAAATCTCACTCACTCAGCCTGGCTTCTATGTCTTCTCCTCTCCTTAGGCTTCATTTTATAACATCTCAATGACCAAAACCCTAACCCCTTAATCTCCAAAGTGATCGATGGTTGAGATTAGATCTCAAGCCTCACTTAAGATCAACGACTGTGACTTAATCTTAAGTTCACTTTTAGTCAATAGCCAACATTAAGTTAATTAAAGTGCTTTTTCTAAGTTAGACTTAGGAAAGAGATACAAAAGATAGAGCAACTACCTAGAAAGGTAATGTGGATGACTCCTGCAAGCTAGATACGTAGACTATGCAAAAGTACATGTCTAAGCTACAATCATCAACATCTATGTGTTGTAATACCGTTCAAACTAGAAGGCCTGGATTTGCAACACAATGTGGTTCGTTCGCTAGTGAATGGTAAGCATGTGGGAAAGAACTAGGCCCAAAAGTCACCTCAGCGCAGTCTCTCAACTACTTTGGGTAACTCCAAAACCCAGGGAAGAGCCCTTTCAAGGTTCCTCCAAACATCAATCAAGCAAATAACTTTCTACAACCCTTTATAACAAAGATAAATGCCTTATATGCAGTCAAACAATGAATTGAAAAGACAACTTGATCTATCTAGGGAGTTCAAAAGTACTCACGTATATCATCAATAACTTGTCCAATTTAATAGATATCACTTATTCCAATGGAATTTCACATATATCATGGCATTTCACTTATCCTAAGGCAACCCCTCAAAATGGTGTGCCTTGAGGGAAAGAAGGACAAGGAGGCTAGGGTGAAGCCCTAGGTGAAGTCATAATCACAACAAAGTCAAGGGAAAGAGAAATCTAGGGTTTTCAAGTTTCCCAAGACAATGGCTTTAATCAAGACGCCCTTCAAGATATATGGGCAAATCATTTAGGGAAAAATTGATGGCTGGACTAGAAGTTCAAAATTCCAAATATTTGTACGTTTTTGAATTTATGTAAATTTGTAGGGCTTTTTTGACAATATAAGATTTTTTGGGTTTTTTAACATAAAAATAGGGAGCTTTTCAAGATCCGTGGATAAATCCACTAGGGTGAATTTGTAAGGATGACCAGAATTACAAACTCACGACTACTTTTGGACTTATGAATTTTCTAATTTTTATGATTTTTAGCATTTGTTTAATTTTAGGACTTTTTTGACATATAATTGCAGCTAAGCTATGGTAAAAATGCAGCTGAATTATAATATGACAAGAGAAGGAGAAATGATTATTGTTTGAATCCCTAGGGCATTGAGAGATCATGGCTAGTGTCCCTCTTTTGAAATGTCCCTCTAGCACATGGAAGCTATGACATCACCTAGCAATCTCTAGGGTTCGGTAGGTGAGCCCAACTAAGAAAAATGGAGAAGTCTAAGGCCCCAAAAGCAATAGGAAACCCTTATGCAAGATTTTTTTTTCACACAAAGATGATAGAGTATTGGTAAAAAGCCCTAATTCAGAGAAAATGCAGCATAAAACTACCATTCAATCCACATAGTAATATTAATCACGAACATTCAACAAAATATGAGCAAAGAAGAAAACTTTAGGTCACACTTGTGCATGTGTTATTCCAACAAGTCTAGCATCAACCATAGCATGTGCAAGAAAGAATCCCTAGATCATTCATCCATCCACCATCAAGAAAAGAAGATCATCCCAAGAGAAGTCCACATCACCAAGAAGACTCAAATAGTAGGAGAAAAAGAAATAATTTCATAGTAGAACCCTTGTCTTATAAATTTATAATGAGGAGGATGTCTATTTATACTAATCCATCCTCAAATATTTAATTTGAGCCTACATGTCCTAAAAGATAATAAAATAAAATAATAATATTTTTTAAGGGTAAATTCTACAAAAATTGGTAAAATAAGCTAAAACAAGTTGAGAAAGGGATTCATTGGATGAAATAGTGAGCCAAAGGGGAACGGCATGCCCTGTCTAACCCTATAATGTTGAAAGTCCAACTCCCCCCTTCTAAGGTGTTATCCACTTATTTGTACCATAGTTGGATTAGCTGAGGAGCCGCCATTTGACAAACATGATAAATGTTTGTGTTCCAGTGTATCAGATGATCCGCCTTTGTGTCTAGCCAGTTTTGGCTAGTCAGTTTTTTGTTTGAATAATTATGACCATGGCCCCGCGGGGTTTGTAATAAAATGTGCTAATAGGGTGTTTTGAGTGGTTCGATCTCCTAAGACGTAGAATTTCAACTAAGGTATTCCAGAGAGTTTTTTGCCCTTGACAATTATGCTTTGCCTATAGCCGAGTATAATTGACAAGGTTTTCTCCCGCTTCCTCCAAAGCTTGAATCCCGATTTTGAATTTTGGGCCTTGGGGGGTTATTAGAGCCCAACTGAGTATATATAAACCTACTAGACATTATTAGAATAGAGCATGGTCATGTCCTAAGTCACTAGCACCCTCAAACTAATTTCCAAAAAAAATTTACCAAACACGTTAAAAAATTATTTTTTAATTTTTTAATTTTTCCTAAGTTTTTAATTAAATTTTTCCATAATTTAAATGGAAAAATTTGATTTATAATAAGTTAGTCATTCGGAACCCGAATTCAGTGATTGAAGGCTCTAACCTTAAGCCAAAAATCATTCTCGATCAACCAGCCAGCCAGATCCAACTTTCAGATCATCATTCGGCCACATAACGCATATTTTCTCAACAAAGTCAATTTTGGGGAAAAAATTGATTAATTAATAAAAATGATTATTTTGGAGAAAATCCAAATCTCTCAAAATTAATCTGAATTCAGTGAAATAAAAGGCTAAATGACATGGCACGAAGCATTTATGATGATTCCAATCAATATCGGTCAGTTTCAGATCAAGTATCAGAGTGTAGCAGTTGAACTATCAGTCAAAAATTTGCCCTCTTTGGTCAAATCTGTTTTTGGTTGAAGTGTGGGTTATCTATTGGTTGGGTGATCATTACAAAGGAGGATGAGCCACCTCACCCCCCCTCATTACTCCAGCAACTCAATTGCATCTCAGTTCAACTCCAAATCATCATGCCAAGCTCATTCAATTACTCCAGTGTTACTCTTAGTTTAGTTTTAGGGTTTTAGCCTTCTCTCTTTGTATAAATAGAGGCTCTTTCAGCTCTATCAGGATGGATCTTTGATGGTAAACTTACTCTGTAAGATTTTGTAATGGCTTATGCTCATCTTTTGGAATAAAATCAAGACTCTAG
The DNA here is from genome assembly GCA_001517045.1 of Pseudotsuga menziesii. Classification (NCBI taxonomy): domain Eukaryota; kingdom Viridiplantae; phylum Streptophyta; class Pinopsida; order Pinales; family Pinaceae; genus Pseudotsuga; species Pseudotsuga menziesii. Next base: position 89,666 of record LPNX010737728.1, read on the forward strand.
AGGTCCATGCAGCTCAGTACTTGTGGTGAATGAATGTTGTGAGGTGATTTCTATCCATCTATTTCATTTTAAATGCTCATATATGATTTAATCAATTAGTTTTAGAAGTCTACTATTTAGAACGTAAAATCTTCCATTTACAGTTGTTAAGTTGGTTGATTATGCTAGTTTATTTAAAAGATTTCATGAGCAAAACATATTCGGTTATATTAATGTTGATGAGTCTTTATATTTATTAGCATGCTAGTTGATTGATCTCACTGGACGTTTGAAGTGTTTTGATCTTGGACAGGATCTACCATCTTGGAGAAGGGTGTGAGCTCGGTTGCATCTAGCTTATCTTTAAGATTACAAGTTTTTCTTTTAACATTGGTTTCTTTGCAGGATCTACAGTAACTTGGATGTTTCCAGGAAGAAGGCTTTAAGAGTCTTTGTTTGCTTTAAAGTTCCATCTCATAATTTATGCTTTAAAGTTTCTTTTGGTTATCGGTTACTTAGGAAGCCCTAGTTTACTTCTTTCCATCCTTTGGCTTCCCTTTCATTGCCTTGTTTGGCTTGCCTTTCTTCCTTCTTCTTCGCTGCCCTCTTTTCACTCAATTTTGCAGCCCTCTTTCTTCTCTTTGGACACCCTCTTTTTACTTAGTTTTCACCCCTTTTTCATGCTTTGCACAACCCTCTCTCTCTTCCTTTTGGACAGCCCTCTTTTTTACTGTTTTACAGCCCTCTTTTTGCCTTTGGACAGCCCTCTTTTTCACCTTTTCTCTCTCCCTTTTCTTGGTTTTTCTCCTCTCTTTCCTCCTCTTTCACCACTGGTTTTAACTTTTTACCCTCTTTTATGAGATTTTAGTTTGTAGTTTGTCTTTAAATTTTTTATTAATGCATAACGTTTGAATTGTTTAAAGCTCTTATTTGCAGAAAGAATCAAGGAAAGCCCAAAGGCTAAAAGCAAGCAAAGGAGCAAGCAAGAACAAAAAGACAAAACTTCCCTCTTCTCTCCATCCCTTTTTCTCCCTGTTCTTCCAAGACAAAGGCAAAAAGCAAAGCCATCAAAATTGTAAAAATTAATAAAAAAAGCGAGTGGGATTACGGCTCCCACACCCTTCTTTCCCCATTTGGGGGAAGCCTGTATCGTCTCATTGTCATGTTTTTCATTTTTTGTTTAAATTGCTAATGGTAGAATAGGGTAGGATAAGTTGCTTAATCATAATCAAGTAGTTCATGTTTTGATTAATTTTTTTTTTTTTTTAAATGAAGTAAAAAATATTGATTTGATTGTTTGATTAAATATTGCATAAGCTTTTATTGTATACTTACCCCCTTGCTTTCCCGATTAGGGCCCTAAAAACCCTGAAAGAGACTCTTGGGTAGTTAGATGTTTGTTTATGTTATATGTCTTTTTCAAGTTTAACAAATTAAGTAAGACTCTTGAACTTGCAGTAACACAAGTCAAGAGCACTCTCTATCAGAGAGCATTGATAGAACTGCATACCCCTGCATTAGCCATCTTAGATTAGATAAGTCTCTTGAACATTTGTCATAAGACAAGGTCAAGAGTGCTCTCTATCGAAGAGTTTTAATTTACTAATTTAATAAAACTTGCAACACACACCCCTTTGATTAATTAACTCCCTCCTCTCCTTGCCGGAGTATGCTCTGACCAATCTCAGATCAGAGTACCCAGAAACGGCACTGGATCTCTAACCCTGCAAGAGTAATTTAATAAAACTCAACACCCCGTAACCAACGCACCGTCGTTGTAGGGAATTTTCCAAAGTACTTCCTAGTAGAGGCACCGGAATCCTACTGTCTAAGCTTCTCAGCTAGCGGGTCAATCTTTGCGATACCAGCCTGGGATACTGGGCGGGCCCGACATGTCTCCAACGGAGGGAACTTAGAATATTCTCCTGGCTTTTGACAAACCTTCGTTGACACCTAAATCAAGAGCACATAAAATCCTTAAAACCTACCAAGAGCATTCGCACAATCCAATACTCACTAGTTGGATTCCTAGACTTATTATTTTATTTTGCGCATTTCAGTATCATTGGTTCCATAAGGCACCGGTCCTTGATTAAATCTGCATAATTATCTTATATTGATCAATTGTTTGTGGTTCATTATAATTGCTATCACTGAATGCTTAATTAAAGTCTGAAATTTTTACTTATCTTTTTAATCTCTTGTTTGCAACGTGGATTGCTTTTGATTATGTGTCATATTCATAATAAGTAAAACATCTTCAAATCATAATAACTCCTAAACAACACCCATCTGCATCTGCAACCTTTAAGAACACTTTAACAACTTAAGAGCCATCGAAACTCTTTTGTAGGGACTACCCCCCTTGGCTTCGTTAGGAATTAGCCTAAACAGAGGAGCTAGGAGTATGTGACAGTACCTAGCTCTATGCTTGCCCCCAACATCACACCTCTCCCACTTTCCTAAGTGAGGAGACAGCTTTCATTAGATTTCTGCTGCTGGTGTGCAATCGGTGAACAACATCTTTTCTATGGTACAAATAAGTGGATAACATAAGGCACTATAGGCACATCTGGTGCCAAATAGCTTAAAGAAGGGCGCATTGGGCAAAGAAGGCTGGAGCAAAGGTCTCTGGAAGATAAGATAGGTCCAAGTGGGTGCAAGAAGGTGTGCTAGGAGGAGATAACAGTAAAAAGGAAGGAGAAAAAAAAACAACAAAAGATTTATAAAAACCACATGTGTTTTTATAAACAAGTCATAAAATCAAAAGTAAAAAGGAGAAGAAGAAGAAAAGGGAGAAAAAAAAACAAAAAACAACCCAATGTATTATGAAACCACACTTGTTTTTTTTAAACCATTACATTAATAAAAACGGGCTTTATGATGAGGGAAAAATAATTAAATTATAGAGCGAAGGATCAATCGTATTTTAAGAAAATATATTATAAGGGTGAGTCCCAAGGCTTAAAATTTCTTTTTTATAAAAGTTAATCCCCAAGATTTGAACTTGGCTGGGCACGGTAACATTCCTTCTTCCGAACCACCCAATCTACACACAATCCACAAAGAAGTTTTAAGAAGAAAAGAAGTCAAAGTTAAAAGAAGTAGTCAAAGGAAGACAAATTATCGCCGAAAAAGTTTAAATCAAAGGAAGAATCTTCGAAGAAGTCAAAGCCAATTGAAGGCTCGTCAAAGAATTCAAAGTCATAAGTGTTGATGAAATTGTCATTGATTCCAACATGGACTTGCAATGGCCCCACAGGATGTCATTGATGCCACCAAGTCCCACTTGCAGTGCCTTGGACCCCTTACAAAGTGGGTTTGAACCTTGGATCGTTACAGAGTGGGTTTGTGCCTTGAAGCACATTGTACCCAGTTAACAAGGTCCTTTAACACACACGGATGGATCTTGGAGCCACCACCTTGTTGAAGATGTTGAAGACCCTGTTGACGGGGCTGAAGACCCTGGAGTTGGTCCTGAAGCCTTGATGGATGATGGAGAACACCTGGATGGGTTGGAGAAGCATTAATGACCCATTTTGTGGTCATTCATGCTTTGATGGTATCATAGTACCCCAAGAGAAGATCCAGCTACCCCACATATGATGTCATGATGGATCTTGACCCTTGAGGGTCTCCTAGTGTGGTTGAGGTAATTGAAGAAGCCTATGAAGCCTCTTGCTTGTTGAATAAGCCCCGCTGAAGTCCTTCAACCCACACTTAGTTGTTTGATGACCTTGCAACCCTTATTTGGGTCATGGAGCTCTTATAGAATGATGAACAGAGAAGATCCAGCTACCCCACATATGATGTCATGATGGATCTTGACCCTTGAGGGTCTCCTAGTGTGGTTGAGGTAGTTGAAGAAGCCTATGAAGCCTCTTGCTTGTTGAATAAGCCCCGCTGAAGTCCTTCGACCCACACTTAGTGGTTTGATGACCTTGCAACCCTTATTTGGGTCATGGAGCTCTTATAGAATGATGAACAGAGAGGCATGACCAACAGTGCAGACTTGACATGGTTGATGAGCAGATGAACAAGTATTGATGAGCAGTATTGATGAGCAAATGAGCAGGTGTTGATGAGCAAATTGACATGAAGGAATGAGAAGAGGTTGAGCAACAAGGATGAGCAGCTGTGATGAGCAGCAGTGATGAGCATTTTGACCACAGATTGATGAGCAGATTGACCAAAGATTGATGATCAGTGTTGACCAGCAGAGTGATGAGCAGAGATTGATGTGCAGAGCAAAGGTTGGTTGTGCAGCAGAGCCATATGATTTCCTGCAAGAAGAATCTTGCACCCCAAGACTTGAACTTGGGTGGGGACAGTAGCATTCCTTCTTCCCAACCACCCAATCTACACACAATCCACAAAGAAGTTTTAAGAAGAAAAGAAGTCAAAGTTAAAAGTAGTCAAAGGAGGACAAATTATCGCCGAAAAAGTTTAAATCAAAGGAAGAATCTTCGAAGAAGTCAGAGCCAATTGAAGGCTCGTCAAAGAATTCAAAGTCATAAGAACGACTATCTATCATCGAAGAAGTCAAAGACCATGGAAGCTAGTTTGCGACTACAAATAGAAAAACTTGAAACAAAGTTGAGGAGTTATCAAAGAGACAATGAAGATTTATGCAACATAAATACAAAATCGGAAGTACTGATTGAACTACATGAATTACACGAAAAATTCAAGAAACAAAAAAATTTCGACCAAAAAAATCATATTGAAAATTTGTCTGCACAAATCGAGGAATTAAAAGACGAAAGTGATTTCAATCAAAAATTTAAAAAATCAAGATATAAAGAAAGAAATAAATGATTACGAAGCATAAATAATACGCTTGAACAAAATCATTAATAGCAAGGATGAAAAACTGAAGCAGATACGAAATAAATAGAAGATCAAGAATAAAAAATCGACTAGTGTTGACAACAGATAAAAGTTCTTCAACAACAAAATGATGACTCTAAAAATGCACACAAGTTGGAGATCACAAAAAGTAATAAAGCATTATCCAACAATTCCAAAGAAATTTTACGATTAAAGAACCATAATAAGATGCTAGTCACAAAAATTAAGAAATTGAAAAATAGTCAGAAGGCAGAACACTCTATAGAAGACATTGAAGGAAAATTTCTAGACAAACAAGAAGAAAATAGTTGCATCAGAAATCATAACGAAGATCTTAAGGAACAACTTAAGAAGTCCAAAGATGGTAGAAAGTCGCATGAAGAATTGATTAAGAAGTTTCGAAATGACAACATGCAATTAGAAAACAGGTTGGAGAGGACACAGAACGAAACATTAAAACCTCAAGGGATGAAAATACAATTTCTAGCTCAGATCAATGTTCAAAATTCGACGCTCATAAAAGAAATGATATTGTGAAAATTTCTCTATCGACACCCCAATCATAAAAATTGATATCCTAAAAAGGGGGAAATGTCGAAAGATAATGGTGCTAATGTGATCAAAGCTCTTGACGACAAATCAGTGGGAAATCCCAATAGTCAGCAGCAAATCAATTTGGGATGGATTGATCCGTCAACATATCAAAAGTTAAGCTCTACACTTAGAAGTTCGTATCGACATGATTCGTCAGCCACGACATCACAAGGAACGACACAACAACATTACAAGGCATTGAGGACAAAGCCTTTCTAAGAGAGAGGCAAGTTATGAACATACTAAGTAATAATTAAATAATAAATAATTAATAGTTAGGGTGATTAAGAGACACCTCATTTGGGTGAATAGTCACCACGAGGACCTATTTATAAGGGTCCCTTGTGATTGTAAAAATCAACCATTATCTATTCAATATTCAAGATTATATTTTTATTCATGGCTTATTTAATATTCCAAGTCTTTTGGTAATATTACTTGTGTGAGCGAACTATTGTTCGACTCAGTATACTTTTGTATTGTAGTTGTATTGGATTTTTTTATTACATATATTTTTTTGTGTTGGATCATATTCATACTTAAATCTTGCTACTATGGTCAAACCTAGGTCTTAAAATAGACATTTTGCATTTTTATATAAAATCACATTTTTCGATACCCGATCTTGAGTAGAGCATGAGGGTGAAATTGGGTAGCAATCTAAGATCATGAATTTTTGTCAAAATTAGGTTTTTGACATTTTTGGGGGATGTGGTCATATTATTGGAGAACCAACACAAGGGTCAAATTTCACACCAGTCTTGGAAGTTTTGGTTTTGGTCAATTTTCCATGGTTCGAACTATTTTGGAATGCTCTAGAAGGTTCTTCATAGTTGATGACGTGGCACCTTCTATTTTTTGGTTGTTTGATTCTTGGCCATATATTCATTTTATTGCTTTATCATTAAGTGGAGGAAAATTTGTATTATTGGAGGAAACTACTTTGTTCATAAGAGTTTACTTCTTTTTTCCTTCAAGAAGACGTCTAAATAATGGGGAAGCTTCCATTTTAGATTTCTTCACTACAAAGTAATCTTTCCACAAGGAGAAATTCTTATCAAACAAGTCCTTTGATGGTGGACCTTATTTTATGGATATAAATGGATGATATATGCATGGACTATTATTAGTTTATGTATGGACATAATTTTGGCTTTTGGAGATTAAGCACTTGACTTAGATTATTCTTGGAATGGTTCATGTCCCATTTTCAACATAAGTTTTATTTTATAGAAGGTGAAAGATTCTTAGGGAAACTGATCCTTCTTGGCGCTTTCATGAGATCAATTGTTGCTTGCAGATGGAGCTATGAACAGTTTCAGATTGACAAGTGCAAGGATCTCATTCTCAACATGCTCCCAAAGCTCAACGCCCTCTAGTAACATTTGCAGCCTGCACTTCCAGGGGTAAAATTGGAAGTATCTCCCAACACCTCACACTCTCTAAACCAATAAAAGTCATCCTTGCAAATATGAATAAACCTTACAGCTAAAATCAAGTAGAAAACCCTTTCTAGGGTTTGAGTGCTTCCTCCAAGGCACTCTAGGGTATCAAACCTACCACACCCAACAACATATAATATGTCAAGCATCTCTCCCAAGAAGCTATGATTGAAACACACAACTCCCGGATCACTAAGAGAGCGATTTCAGTTAAACATTTAAAACAACTCTATACCATGTTGAAATTTCTCGAAAATGGTTTCAAATTCAAAAATTCTACCTCAACCTTGAGGTTCCCCGGATCTATTCTCTTTAAGCTTTCAGCCTTAGCGCTGAATCTGAAATATAAATTGCAGTACTATATATGTCACTCAAGTTTAACCAATTACACATGGAAGCCCAAGGAAATAACCAACAAAAAACAGTACTTCAAGTGAAATATTTTCCATCCCTTAGTGAACAATTCCTAACATATAAGAGATCTTAAAAATAGCTTATTTACAACAGATTTATTACAGCCATAAATCTACCCTCTTAGCTTTCTATATGTTTCTCGAATCACTTGACAAAATCTGCTCATTGTTATGTTAAATCAGCATGCATAACCAGCTTTAGAAACTATTCAATCATGAGAGCAGAAATACAAAATCAAATCTACAAGTACACAACGTTTGGACAGCAAGGAACTCTTCAATAAGTACATAGCTCATATAGAGCTAGTACAAGGTAGTCCTTGACTCCTTCATTCTTCTCACAAGCTGGGACACTCCAATGCTCTCTAAACTCTAGCTAGGGCAACCTCAACAAGCTAGCATCACACCCACTATCAAACCCTAGACACCAACTCCTCCTAGGACTCATTCCCAACCAAAGCTGGTTGCTTTACCAAAGATCCACAGCTAGCAAGCATACACATCAACAGGTCCTCTTTGGCACCTGCACTTATATCACGCAAGTGTAGAAGAGAAAACACAATAGTCTTCCACTATCTTCTCCATGTAGTACGAGGGTTTCCAGTGCCACAAAAACCTACGCTTATTCTCTTACAAGAAACACAAGAACAAGTGCTTCCCTTTTTCTTCGAGGGCTTCTTGTAAACCCTAGCTTCCCTTGTCTTTTTGGCTAGGATTCAATGTTGAAGCATCCAGTTGCTTAGTATAATAAGCTTAGGGGATAATCCTTCCAAATGAATAAATTCATTTACGAAAAGATATCAAGTTCCTATATTTTCCTCATAATACAATAGTAGTCTCTGACCAGTAACTGAATTTTTTTGGCTTGGCTCTCTAGCTTTGCAAAGTGATTGCTTTGAAATTTGAGGTAACCACCTTAAAATTGTGTTATGCATTATTATAATGAATTATAATCAGGCTTCTAGCAAACAAAATAACCCCATTTATTCATTTACACAATCACAACATTCTACAAGATCTATGACTAAGTAAAGTGGTTAGGATGGTTTGGGTCTACAGCTTCAGGATTTCTTTCAACAGGGTACACCAAGTGTGCATGAACCAATCCATCATCAAAGTTTTCAACGGGAATGAGGGATGTACATCGTTAAGAACCAGCTCTTGAATTAAACCCTGGGTGAGCACATTATGAAAACACTGAGAAGCAATCTCTAGATAATAACAACCCTGATGTCCTTAAGAAACAGTGCTTAACTTCAGGCTTGACTGACCATATTATGACTGAACAGATCACGGATGAGAAGAACCCACTGCCTTTGAAAGAAGCTTCTTTGGTTTCATATTATTACATCCACATCTGAACCCCAGCTACTAGCTTACTTGCTTATCACACTCCAAATAAAGATAGTCTCATCATTTGCATTCTGCTACTGCATCAACCTTTAGAGTCTAGACCAAAGTTACAAGATTTTTCTGCTCAGCAGACCAAAGTGTCAAGATAAACTTCCCATCCTAGAAGAGCATATTGAAATTTGATACAGATCCTCAGATCCTTGGATTCATGCTATTGCATTAACGTTTGTAAGACAGTTACTTGGTTAGTGGTTCATCCAATTGCTTGCTGAATATTAGCACTGCAGTCACTCTGTTTTAATTGTTGTTATATCAACTGTTTTTTTTCCATTATGCATGTTTTCCTTAAATGTTCAAATTTGACCACATGTTTGCCGAAAAAATGTTTGCTCACACACAATATTACCAAAATACTTGGAATATTAAATAAGCCATGAATAAGAATATAATTTGAATATTGAATAGATAATAGATGACCTTTACAATGATAAGGGACCCGTATAAATAGGTCCTCATGGTGACTTTTCACCTAGATGAGGCGTCTTTTAATCAACCTAACTATTGATCATTTTATTATTTAATTATTACTTATTATGTTCATAACATTGCCCCTCTCTTAGAAAGGATTTGTCCGCAAAGCCTTATAATGTTGCCGCATGGTTCCCTGTGACGTCGTAGCTGACGAAACATGTCGATACGAACTTCTAAGTGTAGAGCATAAATTCCAATATGTTGACAAATCAATCCATCCCAAATTGATTTGTTGCCTACCGTTGGGATTTCCTACTAATCTGTCATCAAGAGCTTTGATCACATAAGCACCATTATCTTTCGACATTTCCCCCCTTTTTAGGATATCAATTTTTATGATTGGGGTGTCGATAGAGAATTTTCACAATGTCATTTTCTTTTACGAGTGTCGTCTTTTGAGCATTGATCTAAGCTAGAAATTGTATTTTCATCCCTTGAGGTTTTAATGTTTCGTTCTATATCTTTTCCAACTTGTTTTCTAATTGCATGTTGTCATTTAGAAACTTCTTAATCAATTCTACTTGCGGCTTTCTGTCATCTTCGGACTTCTTAAATTGTTCCTTAAGATCTTCGTTATGATTTTTGATGCAGCTATTTTATTCCTACTTGTCTCGAAGTTTTCCTTCAATGTCTCTGTAGAGTGTTCTACCTTCCGACTATTTCCAATTTCTTAATTTTCATGACTAACATCTTATCATGGTTCTTTAATCTAAAAATTTCTTCGGAATTGTTGGATAACGCTTTATTACTTTTTGTGATCTCAAACTTGTGCGCCTTTTTAGAGTTGTGATTTTGTTGTTGAAAAACTTTTATATGTTGTTGGCACTAGCCGATTTCTTATTCTGATCTTCTAATTTATTTCGTAGCTGTGTTAGTTCTTCATACTTGTCATTAACGATTTTGTTCAAGCGTATTATTTCTGCTTCGTTATCATTTATTTCTTTCTTTATATCTTGATTTTTTAATCTCTGATTGAAATCACTTTCGTCTTTTAATTCCTTGATTTGTGCAGACAATTTTTCTATATGGTTTTTCTGGTCGAATATTTTTTGTTCCTTGAACTTTTCTTATAGCTCATGTAGTTCAATCAGTACTTCTGATTTTGTGTTTATGTTGCGTAAATCTTCATTGTCTCATAGATAAATGCATTCACTTTGTTTCTAATTTTTCTATTTATAGTTGCAAACCAACTTCCATGGTCTCTAACTTCCTCGATAATAGATAGTCATTCTTATGACTTTGAATTCATTGACGAGCCTTCAATTGGCTTTGACTTCTTAGAAGATTCTTCCTTTGATATTAACTTTTTCGGCGAAAATTTCTCTTCCTTTGACTTCTTTTCTTCTTAAAACTTCTTTGTGGATTGTGCGTAGATTGGGTGGTTAGGAAGAAGGAATGTTACCCTCCCTACCCAAGTTCAAATCTTGGGGATTAACTTTTATAAAAAAGAAATATTAAGCCTTGGGACTCACCCTTATAATATATTTTCTTAAAATACGATTGATCCTTCACTCTATAACTTAATTCTTTTTTCCCTCATCATAAAACCCATTTTTATTCATGTAATGGTTTTTTTTAAACCAAGTGTGGTTTCATTATACAATGGGTTGTTTTTTTCCCCCTTTTCTTCTTCTCCTTATTTTTACTTTTTGATTTTATAACTTGTTTATAAAACCACGTGTGGTTTTTATAAACCTTGTGTTGTTTTTTTTCTCCTTTGTTTTATTGTTCAATGTTTTACCTCTTCTGTTTTCCTTCTTGGTCAAAGACCACAATTTTAGGGAAACCCTAAGATAATGGTTAAAAACCAAATTTACACAAAGTGTAAATAATGGCCAAGGGCTAGATCGCTCTGATACCAAATGAGCTAAACAAATGTTCACTCACATACAATATTACCAAAATACTTGGAATATTAAATAAGCCATGAATAAGAATATAATTTGAATATTGAATAGATAATATATGATATTTACAATGACAACGCACCCGTATAAATAGGTACTCATGGTGACTATTCACCCGAATGAGGTATCTCTTAATCACCCTAACTATTAATTATTTCATTATTTAATTATTACTTATTATGTTCATAACACTGCCTTTGAAAGAAGCTTCTTTGGTTTCATATTATTACATCCACATCCGAACCCCAGTTACTAGCTTACTTGTTGATCACACTCCAAATAAAGATCGTCTCGTCATTTGCATTCTGCTACTGCATCAAGCTTTAGAGTCTATACCAAAGTTACGAGATGTTTTTGCTCAGCAAACCAAAGTTTCCAAAGTCTCAAGATAAACTTCCAATCCTGGAAGAGCATATTGAAATTTGATACAGATCCTCAGATTCTTGGATTTATGCTATTGCATTAACATTTGTAAGACAATTACCTGGTTAGTGGTTCATCCAATTGTTTGTTGAATATTAGCATTACAGTCACTTTGTTTTAATTTTTGTTACATCAATTATTTTTTCCATTTTGCATGTTTTCTTTAAATGTTCAAATTTGACCACATAACACAGGAAATTTACTGGATTTGAAAAACTATATCCCGTGCCGCGAGGCACAATCTTTGTTTTGTGTAATTTGTGTGTGCCCTATGTGAGGATTCAATGAAAGAGAGCAACCCAAAATGTAGTAGCATCTGCTTGCGCTGTATTATTTGTAAAATTTCCTTAAAACCCAATATTGAGTTACCCAGTATATAATTTTTTTTATTACTGACAACCACAAATGAGTTTCTTTACAAATATTGTAGCGGAAAATAAATATTGAGAAAAATATAACAGCAATCACATCAATAGAGACACCAATATTTTCGGGTATAAAAACCCCCGAAAAAAACCAAGATGAGAAAATCGGTGCACCAATCTGACCAAATATTTTTATTAGCAAGATATAGAATAGTACAATCCAAAAATCGATTTTACCCAACCTAGCAAAATTGTACAACCAAAACTCACTGAGAAACCCCAACAAGATAGTACGACCCCTACGACAGCCCTACATCAGCATGTACGACCCTACGGCAGCATGTACAGACCAACGTCAACGTGTACGACCCTCTGTGTAAACTTACGACCCCTTTTCCGTCAGCATACAACTCCTGTGACACCATGTACGGCCTCCTACGTCAGTTGTGTATGACCTCTGTGTAAAATCGTACAGCCTCCTGCGTCAGGTTGTACAAGCCCTTTGCGATTTTCCTGAGCTGCTTTGTCAATCTCCGGATAGAAGTTCTTCAGTCTCACCCTCTGCAAAATTCTCCTGCAAACTTTCTCTCTCTCTCTCGCTGAAATCTATGAGCAAGAAATCTCTCTCTAATAATGTGTGTGTCAAAGTAACGGTGTGTTGTGTGTCATTTCCATCAAATCAATCTCTGTTTAACTCAATGACCAAGCAAAAACCCTAACTCTCACTATGGATCAATGGAAGAGATCCTCCAGTGAGATCAATGTCCAAGATTAAATTAGCCATTACTTAAATTTTTTTTACTTGAACTTTATAAAAGTGCATCGATTAAGTCAAATTAAAATTAGATCACATAATGCACTTTTCCTAAGTATAAACTTTGGATAAAGGCAATGATCAATCTGGCTTCCCATTTTATGTCTTCTATCAAGCAATGACACATGCAAATGATAGAAGACATTCCTTGTTGCCATATTTTAACACTCCCTCTCAACGAGGAAGGGATTCGGTAGCAACCCCAACTTGTCTCTGAACTTCACAAAACTATGCCTGCAAAGTGCCTTAGTGAATATGTCTGCCACCTTCTCATTTGTCTCAATGTACTCCAACCGAATGGTTCCTTTCTGTACACAGTCTCTTAGGAAGTGATATTGTATGTCTATGTGCTTGCTCCGATCATGGAACACTGGATTCTCAGATCACTAAATCACACTCTGATTGTCACAGCGAACAATTGTAGCCTCCAACTCACTCGAATAACCCTAAAAGCAACTTTCTCGGCCACATCCCTTCACATGAAGCCAAACTAGCTACAATGTACTCAACCTCTACCGAGCTCAATGCAACTGCCTTCTACTTCCTACTACGGACCAACGTCAACGTGTACGACCCTCTGTGTAAGCTTACGACCCCTTTGCGTCAGCGTACAACTCCTGTGACACCGTGTACGGCCTCCTACGTCAGTTGTGTATGACCTCTGTGTAAAATCGTACAGCCTCCTGCGTCAGGTTGTACAAGCCCTTTGCGATTTTCCTGAGCTACCTTGTCAATCTCCGGATAGAAGTTCTTCAGTCTCACCCTCTGCAAAATTCTCCTGCAAACTTTCTCTCTCTCTCTCTCGCTGAAATCTATGAGCAAGAAATCTCTCTCTAATAATGTGTGTGTCAAAGTAATGGTGTGTTGTGTGTCATTTCCACCAAATCAATCTCTGTTTAACTCAATGACCAAGCAAAAACCCTAACTCTCACTATGGATCAATGGAAGAGATCCTCCAGTGAGATCAATGTCCAAGATTAAATTAGCCATTACTTAAATTTTTTTTACTTGAACTTTATAAAAGTGCATCTATTAAGTCAAATTAAAATTAGATCACATAATGCACTTTTCCTAAGTATAAACTTTGGATAAAGGCAATGATCAATCTGGCTTCCCATTTTATGTCTTCTATCAAGCAATGACACATGCAAATGATAGAAGACATTCCTTGTTGCCACATTTTAACACTCCCTCTCAACGAGGAAGGGATTCGGTAGCAACCCCAACTTGTCTCTGAACTTCACAAAACTATGCCTGCAAAGTGCCTTAGTGAATATGTCTGCCACCTTCTCATTTGTCTCAATGTACTCCAACCGAATGGTTCCTTTCTATACACAGTCTCTTAGGAAGTGATATCGCATGTCTATGTGCTTGCTCCGATCATGGAACACTAGATTCTCAGATCACTAAATCACACTCTAATTGTCACAGCGAACAATTGTAGCCTCCAACTCACTCGAATAACCCTAAAAGCAACTTTCTCGACCACATCCCTTCACATGAAGCCAAACTAGCTACAATGTACTCAACCTCTACCGAGCTCAATGCAACTGCCTTCTACTTCCTACTAAACCAAGAGACAACCCTTGACCCAATGCTGAAGCAACAACCTGAAGTGCTCTTCCAGTATTCTACACATATTGCCCAGTCAACATCTGTGAAGCCTGCTAACTGTACACTCCCATTGTGCTGATAAACCAATCCATACTCCATTGTGCCTCTGATGTAGCGAAGCACATGCTTCGCAGCTATCCAATGTACACTCTCAGGGTCCACCATGAACTATCTCAAAGAGTTGACTACAAAGCTAATGTCTCGCCGTGTGTTGACCAGATACATGAGGGACCCGATAAGTTGGCGATACAATGTAGGATCAAACTCCTCTAAACTCGATGCATCAATATTCCTCCAGTTGGTAACTAGAGGCGTGGGCATGGGTCTACAATCCTCCATCCTGAATCTCCTCAAGATCTCTACTGCATACTTCCCCTGACCAATGAAGAAGCACCCATCTCTCTGCCAAACCTCCAGATCTAGGAAGTAATGCATCAACTCAAGGTCTTTCATCTCAAACTCAACTGCAAGGTTGGACTTGCAGTTCTCAATCAGCCTCTCATCTCTTGTAAGAAAGAGATTATCTACATACAAAACTAGTATGAGAGGTACCTCACCTGACAAGAAGTACAGGTTGTGGTCATCCTCACTCTGTCGGAATCCCATCTCCCATAGATAGTTGTCAATCCCCGAGTACCATGCTTGAGGTGCCTGCTTGAATCCATAAAGAGCTCTTTGCAACCTGCATACATCCAACTCCCTGGTTTCCACCTCCAACCCCTCGGGCTACTCAATAAATACCTCCTCTTCTACAACTCTCTTGGGGAAAGCAGTCTTCACATCCATTTGATGAACACGCCAACCCATCTATGTTGCTAACGAGAGAATAGTCTGAATAGAAGAATATCTGGTGACAGGGGAAAAGGTCTCCTCATAGCCAATACCTTCTTTCTATGAATACCCCTTTGCCACGAAGCACGCCTTGTACTTGTCCACACTTCCGTCTACTACATGCTTTACCTTAGAAACCCACCTAGATCCAACCACTCGTTTTCCTTCTGGCCTCAGCACAACCTTACACACCTGGATTTTCATAATGGAATCATACTCCTCAACCATAGCCTCTTGCCGCACATCATGTTGTGCAACCTCCTCGAAACTAGAAGGCTCAGAGTTAATCAACTCCGTCAAAGCACCATATAGCTAAGTCTATCTGGTGGTTTGCTCTGCCTCATGGAGCTCTGTGGAAGAGACACCTTCCTGGAATCCTGAACTATGGACCTGAACCACTTAGGCCATGGCCTAATGTCTACCTGTTGTTGTTCCTGGATCTCCTACTCCTGCTACGGCTCATCCTTTAAGTCAATGACCAAAGGATCTTGTCCACCTGACTCCCTCTTACTACTAGAACCTGTGTCCTGTGTCTGTACCTATACCTATGGCTCCTCCAACTTGACTCCCGAGTCCTGTGTTGGTTGCTGCTACGCTGGTAAGTCCATAGATCTTTGTAAGGGTTTTCCCTCATCAAACTGGACATCCCTACTCACAATGATCCTCTTGCGAGCCGGAATATATACCCTGTATGCCTTACAAGTCTCACTCTAACCAACTAGAAGCCCCTTCTCACTAGAAGGGTCCAACTTCTTCCTAGTGTCAGCCTAGATGTCACAATAACATACATTCTCAAATATGTGTAGATGACTTGCATCCTAGTGCCTGTGAAGACCTCCTTGGGTATCTTCCTCCCCAAAGTTGTGTGGGGACACCTATTCTTAATGTAGACTGCGATCCGGTATGCCTCGACCCATAAGAATAGTGGCAATCCCTGATCAAATAGCATGGCCTTGGTTACTCCTACCAATGTCCTGTTCATCCTCTCTGCCACTCCATTCTACTGGGGGGTATGAGGAACTGTGTGCTCCCTTTTTATCCCCTCCGATGAACAAAACTCCAAGAACTCCTTGGAGGTGTACTCACCCCCATTATCCATCCTCAATACCCAAATCTTCCTCCATGTCTGGTTTTCCATGAGAGTCTTGAACTCCTGAAACCACTCAAAGACCTCTAACTTGGCCTTCAGGAAATAGGTCCAGGTCTTCCTGGAATAGTCGTCAATGAATGTGACGCAATAACTGTAGCCACTGAAAGATTGGACACTCATGGGTCCGCAAACATCTGATTGCACCAAGTCCAAGGTCCCCTTAAACTTGTGCTCACTCTGTAGGAAAGGCCACCTGATGTTCTTCCGCAACACACAACCCTTGCAGTGGTTATGC
This sequence comes from Pseudotsuga menziesii, assembly GCA_001517045.1. Classification (NCBI taxonomy): domain Eukaryota; kingdom Viridiplantae; phylum Streptophyta; class Pinopsida; order Pinales; family Pinaceae; genus Pseudotsuga; species Pseudotsuga menziesii. The sequence goes on from LPNX010737728.1 coordinate 106,168, forward strand.
TTCTCCTCCTGTACCTGAGGAACTCCAGTAACTGTCTGTCTCAAATGCCTCAGTGCTCCATGGTGTAAGTGTGCCATCCACCTATCCCACAACTCACTCTAAATGTTGTTGTTGATCAGAGCCTTTGCAGACTCGAAGTGTAACCTGTATACCTTCCCGCTTCAGATCCCAATCACCCAATCCAAACTCCTATATGACCACTTTGGCTTGATATACACTTTCTTATCACAGAACTTCACCTAAAAACCCTTGTCCTCCAAGGTGGAAACAGATATGAGGTTCTTTGTCAACCCTAGAACGTATAATATGTCAGCAAAACTAAGGTGTTTGCCAAACTCCCTCTAAAACATAACAGTACCAACTCCCTACGCCTAATACCACGAATCATCTCCCAACTCAATGTGGAGATTTACTCCACCCTCCTGCAAGCTTCTGAAGAACCTTTCTTGTCCTGTCATGTGACAAGATGCTCCATGTCAATGTACCAAATACTGCTGCATGTGGTGCTTTCCATGCAAGCTATCAAACAAAAATCCGTGTCGAAGCTTTTGTTGAACTCTTCCACCTCTGCAAAACCTACCATTTGTGTATTGTTCTTCTTCTTCATGTCTGGACACTAGGAAGCAGAGTATCCTGGCTTGTGGAAAATGAAACATTTGACTTTTAACATGTCAATGTTCTTCTTACCACCTTCTTCTTCTTTTCCTTGCCCTTTCCCTTGCCCTTGACCTGCTAGGACTAGAGCCTCTTCATCCACGATCTGTGGGGCACTGCTAGATGAACCTGAACCTTGACCCATACGGATCTCTTCTTGCACAAAGACATTGCACAATCTCTGCCAATCAAGGAGCTTGCTAGGACTAGAGCCTCTTCATCCACGGTCTGTGGGGCACTGCTAGATGAACCTGAACCTTGACCCATACGGATCTCTTCCTGCACAAAGACATCGCACAATCTCTGCCAATTAGGAAGCTCCCTAGCCACCACGCCTTTGACAAAGACGTCCATGGCTTAGAAAATCCATTGAGGGCTATCCAAACAAGCTCCTCATCTTCACTCTTAGAGCCCACTGCTCCAAGTTAATCCCTGATCTATGTGAGCCTTGTGAGATAAGACACCACCCCTTCACCCTTGTCCATCTTGGTGCTTCGCAGTCTCTCCTATAGCACCATCTTTCAGTTCTCGTTCTTACTCTGGTAAAGGATTTCCAGAGTCGTCCACATGTCTAATGCGGTCTTCTTCTTGAAAAGGTGAGGAACTATGTGCTCCTTCACCCCATCCAAGATAATCAACATGGCCCTAGAATCCACCTTCTTCCACTTAGCCAACTCTGTCGGATTTATGGGCGCAACCTTCTTGGAGTCAATGTGCTCCTCTGCATCACTAACATCTAGGATCTTCATGATCCTATATTTCCATGTAGGAAAGTTTTGAGCCCCCTGGAGTCTATCCTCGACTCTCAAATGTACAACCATAATGAAGTATACATGTCAAACCCTAGATTTGAAACCCTAGGTTTGTGTCTTCAATAGATTTGCCCCCGATCTATCCAATATTGTTGCTTTCTCTGAGATCTGCTCAGAAGAGTTTTGATACCATGTAAAATTTCCTTAAAACCCAATCTTGAGTTACCCAATATATAATTTTTTTATTACTGACAACCACAAATGAGTTTTTTCACAAATATTGCAGCGAAAAATAAATACTGAAAAAATATAACAGCAATCACATCAATAGAGACACCAATTTTTTGGGGTATGAAAACCCCCGAAAAAACCCAAGATGGGAAAATCGGTGCAGCAGTCTGAGAAGATATTTTTATTAGCAAGATATAGAACAGTACAATCCAAAAAATGGTTTTTCCCAACCTGGCAAAATCGTACAACCGAAACTCACTGAGAAACCCCAACAAGATCGTACAGCCCCTGCGTCAGCATGTACAGCCATGCATTAGCGTGTATGTCCCTTTGCGTCAGCGTTTGACCCCTCTGTGTCAGTGTACGGCCCCTCTACATCAGTGTATGACCCCTCTGCGTCAACGTACGGCCCTTGCGTCAGTGTGTACGGCCGCCTACGTCAGTTGTGTACAACCCCTGCGTAAGATCATACAGCCTCCTGCGTCAACTTATACGGCCCCTCTGCGATTTGCCTGAGCTACCCTGTCAATCTCTGGGTAGAAGTTCTTCAATCTCACCCTCTACAAAATTCTTCTGCAAACCTTCTCTCTCACTCTTAGGCTGAAAGCTATGACCAAGAAATCTCTCTCTGACAATGTGTGTGTCAAAGCAACTATGTGTTGTGTGTCCTTTCCACCAAATCAATCTCCTTTTAACTCAATGGCCAAGCAGAAACCCTAACTCTCAGTATGGATCAATAGATCATCCGGTGAGATCCATGGCCAAGATTAGATTAGCCATCACTTCAATTATTTTTTACTTGAACTTTATAAAAGTGCCTCTATTAAGTCAAACTAAAATTACATCACATAATGCACTTTTCCCAAGTATAAACTTCGGATAAATGCAATGATCAATTTGGCTTCCTGTTTTATGTCTTCCATCAAGCAAGGACACATGCAAATGATAGAAGACCTTCCTTGTTGCCACTTTTTAACACTATTATTGTGTGGCTGGGTTTTTTCATGTTTGGAATTTGGATGAGGTGGGTGGGGTGTGTACACAATATCACAAGATTCTAAACATTATTCTAAGCCCTCGAGGAAACTTTTGGACTCTGATGTCACCCAGAAAATGCTCTAGACCAAGAACTCTCATTGAAAAGTTCCAACTCTCTAGCTACATAGAATATAAGGACATCAAATAATGGTGCATTCCATTATAAAGTGAATGCATGTTCCTGATTTCTCAGGTCCCACGGCACATAATTAGAGACAAGTCTAAGCATGGCAATCAAAAATGACTACGTGATATTGAATTAGATTTCATAGTCTCACTTTATAAAGTGGCTGGCTACATGAGGTACAAAGTGTGCCAATTTAAATAAGTAGACCAATCTCACAACTTCAACCATCTTTATTAAACTCGACTAGAAATGCCATGTATCCAATTTGAGAGATGAAAGTCTTTTGAAAAAACCACAATCTTAGACAACGACAGTTACCTTTCAGTTCCAAACTATCTTCTGACCAGACTGATACTAACAATTATCAGTTCCATACCATCGTCTGACCTAACTGGTCCTAATTTTTTTATCAATCAAGGAACAATTTAAAAATACAACACCATATAATCTACCAGATCCTTCAGGTGTGAAAAAGCAAAAGAAAATAAGTTTAGAGGGAAAAAACAGAATAAACAATAATGAGCAACTTGCCTCGACCCCCTGCAATGCGTCCCCGTCCTGACTGTTCTCGACGACTTTGTGTTGGATCTGACTTAGCAATACTGATCCTTTTGCCTAGCAAAATCTGCCTATTCTTTTCCACAGCTGCAGAAAGTTTTTCTTCATTTTCAAAGTCAATGTATGCAAGGCCCTGCTCAACAAAATATAAATGCAGATGAACATATAAATCCAACAAATGTATGTTATCTCAAGAAGCATTAGCAAACCCAAAAATAAACTACTACAGACTCAGTACAATATGATACTATTGACTCCTTTTGTCAGTTACAGTGCTGACTTCAAAGTAACCAACAAAAGCTATCACACATACCCTAGGTTTTCCAGTAAATCGATCCCTCAACAGGCGGATAGCCACTACACCACCAATGTCACTGAAGAACCGGCGTAGTTGCTCTTCTGTTACCTGAAAGCAATGGATTCCATTATACCAAAGATTTGGCTACTCATGTCCCTGCCTCAAACAATGGATGCAAATAAATTACCTCTAAGGAAAGGTTAGAGAGAAATGCAGTGCACTGATCTTTGTAGACTGGCTTCTCTAATGAATCCAAGTTATCTTCCTCCATCTGCTGATCTGCTTCCCTGTGTACATTTTCCCGAGATACAATATCCCTTTCTTTATCATCACGGTTATTCAAGCCCAATTCTCCTTCTTTATGAGGACCTACAGATGAAAGAACCTTTCCTTGTGCACCTTTCTGCCGTTTGAATTGGTCCTTTCCATCATTGTATCCTAGGCCCGTCTTTCTTTTTCTTGCTGTCTGCAAGCTATTTGACCGTTTATTTGAAGCCTGTTGTGTATCTTTTCCTTTTGTATCAGATTTGGCAATATCATCCTTTTGACCAATTGAACTAGGCTCTACTGTTCCTCGAGACTTGGTTTCTTCTTGTTGTTGGAACAATCTTAATTCTTTCAAACGAGGTGTCACCTACAAAAAACAGATTTTTAAAGGCAATGATAAGAAGATCTAAGCAGGTTGCTCGATAATGTTGAAACTCAAGAGGCCAATTTCACATTCATTATAATATTCAGCTTATCAATTTGAATATTTTCAACATGTATAACATTCTTTGAATAGTTGGGGAGCTATTAATTCCCATAAAATATTTCATAGAATGATAAAATGTTAGCTAACATAATGTGCATAACAGATTACAATGATTTTCCAAAGCTTTTCATTCCATTATTATTTTGCACTGCCATATTACCACCTATAACTAGACTGCTTGAGGTAATGAACCAAGCAAGATGTAGTCAGGATAACGCCACAATCTTGACAATACAATGACTTGTCATACATGGTATGCCCTTGGGTAATTATTTAGTTTTTCTTTTCCTTTATTTGAAAATGCAACTTATATTACACTACCGCAGGAAAAGACGCATCAAGGTGCATAGATAAATGAGCCAAGCTGCAATTATACAAACTACCCTCCCAACATAGGTGAGGTCTTAGGGCTCTACCATAACCTTCCTACTTTGGGGTACTTGGGGGTTAGTCAGTTGATGCACAATATCACTTTCTTTGAATAAGGCCTGTTAGATAGTTCCTGAGTAGTTACTTAATGTAGAAGTGTCAGCTTTATTAAAAAGGCCCACTAGGTGGTCGGTCCTCATTAATGACGGGACCACAAGTAGTTGGGATTTCGCTTATAAGAAATTATTGCACCGAGAGTAGAGAGGTGCTTACAACCCAGTATTGAGGAGATGTGTAACGTTATGTAATGTACATAACGTTATGTACCAAAAATAAAAAGTAATTAAATTTTTTTATGTCAGCTCATAAATAAAAAAATATAAACCAAATAAAAAATAATTACAAAAGTCCATATCAGCTCATAAAATAAAAATTTAGAACCAAATAAAAAGTCATTAAAAAAATAACACCTCAAGAAATTGGATGCCTCTCGGTCTTGATAGATCCACGTTTAGGATGGATCTATGCTGGTTTATAGAGCTAGAAGGCTATGTAATGTTTTGTCAAGGATTGTTATTGTATTGAAACTCTGTGCAAAGGAAATTATCCCCTCGAAGAGGCCCGTGAACATTCCTCTCCCTTTCAGATTATATATACAAAGGTTATTTCTACAGCTTTAAACTTATTGTCTTGTGTATTTGTTTTATGCACTTGTACTTCTGTAAATATTGTTCATGTTCTGTTATGTCTAATGGTCAAGTACATTACAAGTGGTGCCAGAGCTCTTTTCTAAGCCAACATGTGCCCAAATATTAGAAAAAATATTTTGGGTGAGAGACATGTGTTACCCCTCATATTCTATAAGTTGAAAGCATATCAGTTTTAAAGTCATTGTGTTGTTATGTGGATGCATTTACACCATTGGTTATCATTTATTTGTGATCTTTATCACACATCTCAGAGGCATAGTCAATTATGATGGAGGGGCATATCACTTGTGCATGCTTTTCTAGTTGCTTCCCTTGTGATGATTTATCTATTGACCACTTTGCGGGTATTGAGGCATTCTATTGAAAGTTGTCCACTTATACACTTGTTCAGCTTTCAGTGTTGACCCCTAGAGTGCTCGTCTTGAAGATTATGCCTAGACTCTTTATTTGACTTATTGTGGTGCCCCTTGATAAGAGGAGGTTCAATAGCCTTGTATATTGTTTCTTCATCATGATTTATCACTTCTCATTCGTACATATTCATAGATGGTTTAGCCTTCCAACGACTATATGGGTTGACTTTTCATGTGATCTTTGCCTTGATAGTGGAACCCCCTAGCTCATGTGGACATTTCTAGCATCATAATGTTGACAAGTTAACAAGGAAAGATGCAGAAATGTAATTTTGCATGAAAGTGAAATTAGGCCTTTCAAACCCTAATTTGGTTTTTCTGACCTAACTTTTGTGACTTATAAAAGGCAGTCAGGGGGTTACTATTACCAAGATTTTTTATGAGCACTGAGTTCATCTACACAATGAGGCCAATCAAAGGTGGCAGAGAGAGAAGGGCGCATTCCTGAGAGAGGAGGGCGCACTTCTTGAGGAGAGGGACTCAAATCTGAGATAGATCTGGGACATCCATCTGAGACTGAGTTAACATTTCATTTTAGTTGTGAGAGAGATCATCTCACTGTATTTCTTTAGTGATTGAGGAGGCAAAGTCAAGAGGACTCATTCACTGGGATAGTGAAGATGTCACACGTGTGATAGCTAGGGGAACGGATCAGGAGGATGAGACAGCTAAGGGGGCATGGGATCTTCCATCAAAGTTTGAGGATGACTTACAGAGACCTCTATCAGAGATTGACTGAGGCAGAGTTAGAGGGGTGCACTTCTGAGTAGAGGGGGCACAATTGTACAGCTAGAGACGTCATTCAGAGATTGAGGACATAGATCTTCATTTGACATTGCTGGGCACCTAGGGCGCATTTCCCAAGAGCAGCAGTTGCAGCTGCATGCAGATCTAGGGCTTTGGCCCGTCAATTTCTCTAATTGTATCTTTGAATATTGAATGCACTCTCTATTATTTTTCTCACGATTGAGAAAGAAGAAATCCCCATAGATGCTAGTTTTCCCCATTGGGGTTTCCATGGTAAAATTTGATTCTTAATTTGTGTGATTGCCATCAGTGTTCGAAGTTGTAGAGATCTCATGTGCTACTGATTATAGTCTTGATTATATGCTTATGTGTGATTTGAGATTAAGTTTTATATATATCTGGGATTAGAGAGATCTATGGTTGTCTTGAGATCTTAGATTTCCGGAGCAAGTGGAGACCTCTAGAAAATCTACACATAACGGCATCTTGAGGTTGTTGACTCCTCACTTGAAGGAGTGCTCCCTCAATCTTTACTCTTTAGCAAATTTATTGAGGCATAAACACCCTACATGCACATTTGCGTAGGCCACCTACTTTGTTTTGTACATCTAAGGTTTGTTTTAAGGTCCATGCACATGACTCTACGCTTTGGCACACAGTTTGAGGTTTCCTTCACTATGGATTATCTTGGAGGACGAGATGGTTGGCTTCTTGGAAAAACATCCTAACTCGATTTTACTATGTTGGGCACGATTTTGTCTCCTACGTATGTGGACTCCGTAGCCTAAAGGAGTGTTCCCTCAAGGAGAGGTTTATTGCACATTCTTTGAGATATTTTGTAGGAGCACTTCATTAGGAGAGGTCACAAGTGGCACTTTGGATAGAATTGCATGGCCAAACAAGCCATATCCAACAAGACATCTTGCTAGAGGAGGAGACAAGTGGCATGTATGCTCTTTTTACTTTCATTTTATTATTCATATTTGACTTGTAGTTGGAGTTTGTTAGGAGATATTATATCTTCTATTTTCCTAGGAGAGATCACGTATCTAAGACTTCGATATTATTATTTTATTTATAAAGGTTTTGAGCTTAAACTCTGTATAAGAGAAGTGCCCAATGAAATAGCCAGGAGTGAGAATAGTAACCATTGGGAGTGAGAGTTGCGACTCAGCCATCGAGAGTGAGAGCAACTACAACTAAGTGGGAAGTTGTCGAAGGAAACCATAGCAAGGTGGCCATCGTGCAGCCATCAGATGGGATGCTTTCGTAGCCACCATCAAGCTTTGATAGTCGTTGAAGAGTGCAATGTCGTCAAGCAGTGGTAGTGCCCATGAGTTTGTAAGCCAAGATTTTGCTGCTATAGTTCACAAGTAATCGGCCCCTACCACACAACCCTTTGAGCTAGATTCTGAGCAGCACGGAAGAATCTACTCCCTCATAAACAATTGAATTCTACAATAAGGAACATCTTGAGTACATCAACAATTCTAATAGGAACAAAAGACCAATTCACATCCCCACAGATATAGCTTTGGAGTCAAACTTCTCGTTCTAGACATCCCAAATTAAAAATCTCTTGCAACAAATCGAATTCTTTGAAACCAAAAACAAAAAGCTTCATTCTAAGATGCAACAAACCAACAAGAAATGCTCTTTGTTCGAGTCAAGTAACCAAAGTGGAAATGAAAAACTTATCCCTTCGGAAAATAATGAAAAAAGTGAAAGTATAGGAATCCCTCCAACCCCGGAAGGATGCCTTGCATGCTAAAATTCTCGACCTTAAAAACAAGCACAAGGAGATCTGAAACCAACAAACCACTTTCAAGCAAGAAACATAAACACATCTTAACTATTGGGCAAAGATTGTCAAGGGTGGGTATAGTGCCCCCCTCTTCTTATTGCGGTCGAAGAAGTTGTACAAGATGAGTTACTAGAAGAGCAAAATCGAAGGACTTGTGAACTTAACTTGAAGGTAAAAGGGCCCATGCCCATGTAGGTGGGTTCCATATTCCTTCAAGGTTACGTCGATCTCCCTAATATTCCCCTTAAGAGAGCTTGCTTCAGCCATGATTCTACATTATTTGTCCAGTTGAGGTCAGTGGGTGGCCACTTTGACCTCTTAGAGGCAAGCAGAGGTTGTTCTCTCTCTCTCTAGTAGGAGTTTCCTAGATCTTGATCCCACTAGATCCAAGGTTGCAAAGCTAAAACGCTCCAAGGAGCTAGTTGCAACAGCACAATAGGAAAGGAAATGGGTGGTCATCCAATACCTCTAGGCCATTGTTCAAGATTCCCCCCCCCCCAAGTACTCTAAGCTCGAGTTCTCTAAATCACTATCATAGAGGAGGAGATGGCGTGGTGTAGAGATTTCAATGGGGTGTTGGAATGGCAATGGGTCATTCTAATCTTCATCGAGCACCTTATATGATGCCCTCATTTGATCTCCCTTTTATTACCGAGACCCATGAGAGTGTTGTCAAGCCACTTCCAAACATTGTAGGTTATCCTTAGTTATCTGCTTATAGACGAGAAACTAGATCTTTAGCTAGGGTCCGAGGTTTAGGTGTGGTGGCATGTTTGATAAGAAACTCCCTTCAAGGTAGGGTTTCGTTAGCAATATTGCATTAGTTTGCCAAGTTAATGTGGATTCACCTCAACAAGCTACCCCCTCTCCTCAAAGATTTCTACATAGTGGTTTACAATTTTTTCCCAACTTCATTTCAGTTTGTTATTCATTGTGAGCTCAACAATAACCATTACTTGGATTTCTATCCTGGCTTCATCCACTATTCATAAGTGGACACAATTATCCTATTGAGCAATTTTGATGCTCACACCAAAGCCCTTCAAGTCCCTCTCCACTAGTACACTAAGGACTTGTTATATGTTGAAGAGATCGATACGATTTCAATAGGACTTCATTGATCATCTAATGATGCTTTGGGGCCTTTTACAAGATATGGAAGGAATCTCTTATGACTTGGAGAATCCCATGAGCTTATGATCCTGATTTGCCTCTCCTCCTTCCCAGATTCCCACTTCTTTACTTCTGAACCTCACGATGGCAGTATGAGTTTGCTAAACTACGTCCTTTCCAATCAATACCTACTCCCCTTTATTCGTCACTTTTGGGTTAACCCCATTGCTTTGGCTGACTATGCACTCGTCTCCTTCACCCTTCAGAATGACCCCTCCCCCTCCAAGACCACCTTGGACCACTATCCTCTTTGTCGAAGGGGACCCCAACACCTTCACTTCCACCCTTCGCCAGATGAGCTTCAAGGAGCTAGTTGCAGCAACACAACAGGCAGGGAAATCGGTGGTCATGTAAGACCTCTGGGCCATTATTCGAGATTCCCCAACCCCCAGGTACTCTAGGCTTGGGTTTTCTAAATCACTAGCCTAGATTACAAGATGGCAGGTGTAGGGATTTTAGTGGGCTATTGGAATGACAATGTGTCATTCTGATCTTCATCAAGCACCTTATTTGATTCCCTCCATTCATTTGATCTCCTTTTTATTACCGAAACCCATGAGAGTCTGGTCAAGACACTTCCAAACATTGTAGGTTAGCATCGGGTATCTGCCTATAGACGGGAAACTAGATCTTTATGTGGGGTTCGAGGTTAAGGTGGGGTGGCACGTTTGATAAGAGACTCCCTTCAGCGTAGGGTCTCTTTAGCAACGATGGATGAGTTTGCCAAGTTCATGTGGGCTCGCATCAGCAAGTTACCCCCTATCCTCAAAGATTTCTACATAATGATCTACAATTTTTCCCCAACTTCATTTTAGTTTGCTATTCATGGCGAGCTCAGTCGTGACCATTGCTTGGATTTATATCCTAGCGTCATCCAGTATTCAGCAGTGGACAAAATTATCCTATTGAGCAATTTTAATGCCCACACTAGAACCCGTCAAGTCTCTCTCCACGACTACTCTAAGGATCTGTTATATGTTCAAGAGATCGATAACATTTCAATAGGACTTCACTGATCATCTAATGATGTTTTGGGGCCTTTTAAAGTATATGGAAGGAACCTCTTATGGCGTGGGGAATCCCATGAGCTTATGATCCTTAATTTCCTCCCCTACTTCGAATATGCCTATGCCAAGTATACACGTCTTTCATCAACCACCTGGTAGCTGGCCCTTAAAACTTATCCTCACTCCACTCGATCCACCTCCCTCTCCCCAAAACCTAGATCCTACACCATGAACCTATGGTATGATGAGGAGCGAGCACTTCCACTCCCAACTTCGGCATGCCTTCACTCATGGTTACCTCCTATGTTATTGGCAACAGGGAGTGGGAGCGACGAGCAAGGACTGGGAGCAGGAGTAGAGTGAAAAGCAAAATTTTCAAAACCTCCTGTTTCAGGAGCGTTTCAAGAGTGTTTTTTATATAGTATATATTTTAAAATATTTTGATGGATTTATATCTAAAAAATATGTAGAATGTTGAATTAGCTATAGGAAACATGGATTAAACCATAAAACATCAATCATCTAGCAGTTATACCTTATAACATTGTCATCAAATGATCAACCATAACAACTTTGATAGGAGCTTTGGAAAGAACAGAGGTACCATAACATTGACCATCAAAGGATCAACCTAGTATAGGAGGTTTTAGTTTAGGAGAGGTAGGGAGCACCTCGGGAGCACGCTCCCAAAACAGGGATCAATTTGGGAGCAAGCTTCCAAAGGCATCCAAGTTCAGGAGCAAGAACAAGGGGCTAGGGGCGCTCCTCCGCGGCAAAGGTCAGTCATCTATCATAAGAAACACCTCTTCATCTCTCATAAGAGACAAGAACAAATTACTTCCTTTATCCACTCCCCAAAAAAATTATTGCCCATCTCCTGCTAAGTACTTAGCTCCCACTTGATCTTGATACAAATTCCATGTTCTCCCTTTATAATACCATACGGAAGCCCCTTATTTACTTCTCCTCTCCCCTCTTTCTATTTATTCACTTCCCTCAATATTTGGGAGGTTGTCTAGGTAATGAGTTCCAACAAAGCTACGGATGAGGATGGGTTCCAGGTTGAACTCTTCAAACATTACCTAAACACACTAGGCTATCACCAGGATGATTTATTTAACTACATCATCCATACAGGTTTTCTAGAACCTCGATCACATCATATTATTCACCCAATCACAAATCAAGCTCTAGTGATGGCCTCCATGCACTAAACTGACACCTAGCCAATTTGTTTAACCATGTGGTCTATATAGGCTTTCCAAAATCTTGTTCACATCAAATTCACCCGATCCACAAATCGGGCACTAATGCAGATCCCAATAACTACAAAACGATCATGGTTGGTCACACTTTCTCCAAGCTATATGCTACAGTCCTTCATATGCAACTTTCTAGGAAGCTTAAGTGGAGACATCTCTAAGCTAGAGGCCAAGCTGGATCCAAACCAGCACACTAAAACACTAACCACATTCTTACACTCTAGGCCATCATCGAGGAGGCACACCACCGCTCTTCAAAAGTTTATTATTGCTTTGTAGACTTTCAAAAACCGTTCGACTTCGTCCCCAAAGTGGCATTAGTCCAAGGGCTCTGAGATATTGGCATTTTCAAGATCCTTCTGATCAACATTACGATATTAAACGGGCCACTTCTTGGTCATCTTCACATAGCCCACAGCAGTGTTGCCAGAGCGTGGAAGCGAAGCGGGTGCGAGTGCAGGAAGCGGGTGCGCGGAAGCGTGTTTTTCAAAAAATGGTCAGAAGTGAAGTGTGGTCGGAAGCGTTTTTATATATATATATAAATATATATATATATTCCAAAGAAAACATGTAGAATGTCAAACTAGATGCAAAATTTATGAAACATGTATGTTTGTGATACTTCCAAGTTCCAATATATGAAATGATTCCATATTATCCATCATTCCATCCATACTACGTAGTAAATTAATGAATAATCATTCAAGCATCAACCATCTAGCTGCTAACAATTACAAAATACAAAG
>LPNX010737728.1:120747-151451 GCA_001517045.1 Pseudotsuga menziesii
GCGCATATCCACTTAGCGATTCCACCACCTCTACCATCCTGAACTTTTGTGACATACTTCCACAAGGGGGTTAATGCCTCTTTGCCACTACCAACTTCCTCATCATCCCCTTCATCATACCTTGCAAAGATGCCTCTCTTTATTGTGGGATCAAGCTTCGTCCTCTTCTCAGAAGGGACATGTGAAAAATTCAGGCAACCAAATATATGAAAAATGACTCACCTCAGGCTTCTTGCATGTGAACATCTCCTTAGGAGTCTTGTTCCCCAAGGCACGATGGGGACTCCTGTTTTGAAGGTATACAGTTGTACTACATGCATCTACCCAAAGAAAGAAAGGAAATGACGGATCATGTAACATGGCTCTCGTTGCTCCAACAATGGTTCAGTTCTTCCTTTCTGCCACTCCATTCTGCTCAGGAATGTATGCTATAATCAACTGTCTCTGAATGCCCTCCTGTCTGCAATACTCATCAAATTCCTTAGAGGTATATTCATCCCATTATCTTATCTAAGTGCATGAATACTCCTCCCAGTCTGGTTCTCCATGAAAGCTTTGAACTCGTGGAACCTCTGCAAGACCTCCTAAGATTTCTTGCTCCTTAGGAAGTACATCCAGGTATTCCTGGAATGATCATCGATGAATGTCACATAATAATCAAAACCTCTCAGAGAAACAGATGACATAGGAACACACAAATCAGAATGTATCAAATCAAGTACTCTTGCTGACCTACTATCACTGTTCGTAAAAACAGTCTTGGTGTACTTTCCCAAAGCACACCCTTTGCATACATCAATGTGCTCAGTGATGAACTCAAGAAAACCTATAACAATGTACCTCAACATCCTCAAAGCTGGATGATGCAGATGAGCCATCCTCCTATGCCATAGCTCACAAAGCTCGTTGTCGTTGTTATGTGTCAAAGCATGTTGGGGCCGAAACAAGAGCTTGTACAACTTCCCACATTTGACTCCAATGGTGTAAGAGGCATATGGTCCTGCAGTATTGGGAAAAACACACACATGTTCGTCTAGGAAAGACACCCCAAGACCCCTGTCCTCGATCATGGAAACTGATATCAAGTTCTTTTTCAGCCCAGGTACAAACAACATGTCCCTCAAGGTCATGGGACTCGTGGACTCTCTCTGAAATGTAATGGTCCCAAGCCCAATAGCTCTAACAACTGTGTCATCCCACAACACTACCTCCACATCTATCTCTGCCTGTGAAACCTCGGAGAACATCTCTCGAGCACCTGTCATGTGGCTCGAAGCTCCACTGTCAATATAGCACGTGTTGGTGGTGGATGCATTGAAAGAATGGCCAGTCAACAAGGAATATTCCCTCTCAATCTCAATGTCTGCACTGGTGATGATAGATGCTCTCTCTCTATCAATATGCCCAGCATAGAGAGAAAACTCTCTCAAATCTAGTTGTAAACTCCTCAACCTCCGTTGAAATTGTTGTATGTTGCTGCTTCTTCTTCTTCTTCTGTGGGCATTGTCCAGCATAGTGCCCAAGCTTCTGACAAGCAAAGCACTTTACAGTGCTCAAGTCCTTCTTCTGTCCATCCTGTTGCTAAGCCCCACCCTTCTTAGGGCCCTTCTTGAACTTCTTATTTCCCTTGGAAGTCAAAGCCACATTCTTCCTCATCCTCCCTACTAGTAGAAGAGCTCTCATGCACAAGACCTCTCCTGGTCTCCTCCTGAACAAGATCATCCCAAAGTCTATCACAGGAAGGCAAGTTCTCCCTGGCTACTATAGCCTCCACAAAAACAGCCCAAGGCTCTATAACCCCATTCAAAGTTGTCTGCACTAGCTCAAAGCTGGAAACAACCTCCCCCACTGCTGCAAGCTCATCTCTCACCTGAGAGATCCTAGTAAGGTAGGAAGTCACTCCCTCATCCTAGGCCATCTTGATACTCTTCAATTTCTCTCTTAACACCATTTTCCTATTCTCATTTAACCTTTGAAACCAGCTGGTCAAAGCATCCCACATCTGATATGCACGGGTTTTATAGAAATTTGAGGGATAACATGATCTTTAACTGCATCTAGAATAATCCTTCTAGCCTTTATGTCATTGTTGAAGGCAGAAAGTGCTTGTGCATCGGTGGAAGCGGGAACTACAATAGGATTCGTTGTAGTATTGTGAACCACTTCATCCTGTAACTCATTTTCCTCCAATATAAGCACCAATCTAGCTTTCCATGGGACAAAATTCCCATCCCCATGAAGCCTATCCTCCAACTTAAGTCCTGTTGTCATTTCACTGCAAAGTTCAAGTCTCAACAAGGTGCTGCCCACTGACAAAAAAAATTCAATCACAATCTGAAATTTTTCACTGTATAAAATTCTTCTCTTTCTCTAGCAAAGCTCTGATACCATGGAAATTTTTCTCATTCCCCCAACCTGGTTTCAACCACCATTTTCATCATTGTTTAATGCCCAACCCAATTCAATTTCTACTATAAATTAAGTCATTTCTCATAAACAAAATATCACTGAAACACATGAATTTTTACAACTTTTAAATGAGCAGTAATAAAACACATTCACACATAAAAGACCCACGCAAAACCCCAACCTCCAAGGAAAACCTCTAAGAGAGAAATTCTTTAATTATTTATCAACAGTACAACAGAAAACATAAATTTTCAGTCACAACTTATCTCAACCAGAAGATAAACTTTCAGCCTCGAAATCCGTGCCCACTCCAAAAATCAAAACTCAAAATTTCTAGCCTGCAAACCACCTCAAAAAATGTTCCGCTACAGGACTGTATGGACATTGTACAGTCTGCTGCCTCAAAATTCGTACCCACGGGAACAGAAAATTTCTGCCTCGACATTCGTGCCCCCACTGCCTCAAAATTCATTCCCTGCTCTGACTGAAAAAGTATTGTACGAACAGGTACAGTACGACTGCAATTAATGCACTTAAATGCTGCCTCGAAAATCGTTTCCACTGAGCTGCTGTGCATTCACCTCGAAATTCGCGCCTGAGAAAAAAAACTTCAGCTGTGTTTTTCTCTCCCCTGAAATTCAATTCTCTCTCTCAAAAATTGAACTAATGCCTCTTCACATGGAGATTTGCCTTTTAGGTAAATTTGGATGGGTGAGTGAAAAGTCATCTAATCCAAGGGCCCATATTAGATTAGATGAGTGGTTGTGATAAAATCACTTTTATCCAAAAATTAAATTTTAATTCACTCACTTTATAAATTTTTACTTAAAGTACACTTTAATCACTAAAGTTCATTTAATGCTCATCTCAAGTCATTAATATAAAGTCCATGTGACATGACCCCTTTTTCCTAGTGACTTTGGCAAAAGTCACCAAGGGGAACAACTTACAAGGTATAAAACTTCAACAAATTCTAGCGAACCATGACGGATTTTTGTGTATCATTTACTCTAGATCAATTATCTTTGTACATTTCTATTTTGGATCGGCTCTCCATCTTTGGAGTTAGCTCTTTTGGTCTTTAGTTTAGAGTCATACTTCTTGCTTTTATAGGAGTCGCCTTAGTGCCCCCACTTTTATCAACACCATGGTTACCAAACAATCCTATTGATCTACTTTTGTGGTCATTTGTTGGATATTAATAAAATTATCTTATCTTACCTTATCATATCTCTCACATTGTAATGGTTGTTGAAAGTTTGGAGAAAAAATACTCCAGAGCTATTGTTGAAGATTTTGTTGAAGGATTGGAAATTCAAGGGTTTCTTTCTTGTTAATGTGAGGCTCATGTTTTTATCTCCAATTGCTAAAAGTTGACGCTAATAATTGCTTGCAAAAAAATCTGCTTCGGGGTCTATTTGTGAAGAGTTCCTATGGTCAAACAGAAGGAATTAGGTGTGGGATTTCCTCTCTTAATTTCCTGTGTTGTTATATTTCGTGAATGTGACGATCTTGAATCTATTATCATTAGAGTTGTTGCAGAATTTAGACCTCACTGTAAGCCAAACCCTAATAGCATGTTTAAGAAGTGCACCCTTCAGAAGGACCCTCCAAGGAAATTTCTACATTAATTAACAGTAAACAAGGGTTCACTGTAGCATGCCATTAGAGCTCTTTTTTTCCCTAATCACTACTAAAAAACAGCCCTCTAAGTACAATCTCTTGACTCCATATGCCGTAGATTGGTTTAGGCACTATTGTCTCTTTCAACCATATCATAATATACAAAAAATTACTCTTATTTTTTCTTTTCCTAGATATAAAATATACTTAAGAAATATCATAAATCAGATTTGTGCTAAGTCTAAAACCTTTTAATAAGCATCATAAATTGGACTTAGTTGTTTCCAGGGATTCCCCTTTTGTGCGAAAGGAGACCCAGCCTAAACAGAGTGAAGGAACTACCATCGTGACAATGGATAGCCCGTCTTTATTACCACTAGATTCTCACTTGTGTTTAGGGATTTGTCACAAAAGAGGGTTTTGGAAAGTAACAACATTTTCCAACGTCTCAAGACACACAAATCTATCATTCGGTGGGTAAACATATGATTGGGGAAGAACACACAGTGAATAAAAGTAGTCACCTAGTTGGACATCCTTGTAACCTTTATTGGTACCCCTTCAAGTAGTAGCGCATTAGACAAAATTTACCTACAGATTTGATCTTCCACATACCCTTGGTATATTGGAAGCCTTTTAGGTGCACCCAAAACTAGCCTTGCATAAATATCTTGGTGACCCTATTGCTATACTACACAGAGAATAGAACTTTGGGAGATCACTCTCACATGCCAAGAATATCGGGTAGTAGGGCCAAGTATGATCTACCCTCTTTAGCTAATGTCGTGAAGGGTTCAACAGATTACTAAAGTCCAAAACCCTCTCATATATCAAATAGCTATAGCAATTGACACTCATTTGTCCTCAAGACTGTGAAAAACCCTAAACTTTGCAGCACCGACAAAAAAATTACATCTTTGGGTATGTAAGGAATTTAGGAATTCTAACACTATAGTAATATTGGGACAAGAGTAATACTCCTCCCAGAGTTAAAAAAACTTAAAAGTCTACGTCTTGTCAACACCATTCTGGGAGACCTATTTCAAAAGACTCCTTTCACAACACTAATCACATTGGTATAACTCTCAACAAACTTTTTTTCTGCAGACCCACCCATACTACTGTCAATGACCTATCTCAACAAACTCTTTGCAGGGAGCTAATTGCATTGGTATAATTCTCAAATAAACCTTTTTGTGAACCCCAAGCCCCATGTTGTCTACTCAAAACTCTTCCACAGATAGCAGGATCAACACTCTAGACACCACAGTCATGCAGTTGACCGCAAATGTGACAAGCTTGAGGGCCTGGATAGTGTTAGAAATATTTTGGAAGGACACTTTAATGCAATTCAAAATTCTCACCTTCTTGCAACAGGGTTTCTTGGATATCAGCCCTAGAATTTCCAGCCTTCAAAATAGTTGTAAAGTAGTGTATAAAACAGCACTGGAAAAATCACAATAATTCACTTCTAACAGCCCCAAACTTTACAGAACTCAAGGAGAAAAGCTACCAAACAAAGAGATAAGTTTCAGTCCCTTCTAGGGCAATTCATCAACCAATAACCAATCTTAAAATATACCATAACAGTAGTAAATACAGCAGAATAACAGCAATGAATACAGCACCTTATGTTGTCCCTTTAGATGTTAAATCACTAACAATTTGCTCTTTTGCTTATGTTAACTCAGCAAAACATAAATCACTGTAAATATCAAAGAAAAAAGAACATGTGACTGGATATTTCAATCTGAAAATAGCACAAGATATAGACAGCTAAGCCTAAGACCTCATATGTAAGCTCAAACCATAGTTTTAAAATTCGGTCAACTCAGACTCGGACTCAGCCGAGTTGACCAAGTTGACCATTAACCAAGCCGACTCGGCCTTCAAACCAGATCAAGTGACCCGTTCGGTACCGAACCAGTCAACTTGACCAAGTCTTGTCCTAAACCGGCCAAATTGACTGTAAAACATATCCTCACTGTTCAATTACTCAGTAGTATTTAGTATTACCAAATGGTAATATTAAATTCTTAATATAGAAGGATAGAAACGGAAAGACAACAAAAATGTAGAAAGGGAAAGATAAGGCGAATGTCACTTTTACTTAAATTTTTAACATTACCATTAATCGTTTCAGGATGTTTGAGAGTGGTTCCAAGTTCCAACCTCGTCAAACTTTAAATGCAAAAAGTAGAATTTTAGAATCCATTCAGAATTCAATAGACTTAATAATTTTTAGGATTTCAGGATTGCAAAGTTTCCACAAAATTCTATCATGTATGAGGGTATGGGATTGGCATTGAATCAAGCACATCAACCCCTCTATACACCTTGATGTTGATGGTGTTGATTGCTGAACTCCTCTGTCGTGACCCTAATAAAATGTACTCTTCACTCGAGCAAACTCACTTATTAAGCATGGGAAGCTTTTCCTACCTTATTTTAACAATTGGATTAGGAAGTTTCATCAAAATTGTAGGGTGTTGAGTTGTTGACTAATGTCCTTGGAGGATCAACATTGAGATTCAAGGTAGAGGCAAGGACTAGAGCCTAGAGGAGCGAGGCATAAGTTACTATTGATGAATAGGATTCCAATACAGGAAATCTTTTGCCGAAATTTATGATTTATGATTTATGTTTCACATTCATTTTTTTAAATGTCCTTGCTTATTTATTAATTTAAAACTCACACACACACACACACACACATATATATATATTGTGTTTCCCTATTTCCAAAATTTGGGGGGGTCACATTTCCAACACGTCCCCATTTTAGAAACTCATCCTCTTCTCCCGTTTCATGCAACTTAGAATCCAATCCTTACCTAAAGCTATAAAATGAACCCTAACCTCATTCTTCTAGGCATTCAACTAGTACTACTACTACAGTTGTCGATGACCTTGAGGAGTTCGAGCTTGCCCAGATGATGATGCCATTGCTAGTCTTGAATCCTTGATTCTAGTTCTACTTCTATTTCTAACAGTCAATAGATGAAATTTGGGGTCTAAAATGGGCCGCCTAAGGAAAATAAAAAGCCATGTCACACTACTAATTTGAAATATGCCATGTCACATTAAGTCTAGTGAAACTCAACCTATATTTTCTCATTAATGTTAGTTGACAACTATGTTGGGTTAGTGGAGAGTTAAGAGATGAGGGTCAAAAATATTAATGAAAAGTTTATACTATAATTTATTTAATTTTTTTATAAATGTACTACTACTTTTGATGTATTTAATAAAAAGTAAAACTCAAATATATTTATATATTTAAATTATAATGAAAAATAAAATTACAATAATATTAAAAATAAAAAAATACTATTATTCTTTAATATATTTTTTTATATAAAACCTATTAGATACTATTTAGTAATATTATTATTTTAATTTTTATATAAAACCTATTAAATACTATTTAGTAATATTAAAAAATATTAATTATTTATCTTATTTTATATTTGCATTTAAATGTTTTAATTAGTTAAATATATTTAAATTCATTATATATGTTTTATATTTTAATAAGTTAAGAATGTATCCTATAATAATACTATAATTCTATTTTTTTACTTTTATTTTATATTATTATTGTTCTAATCATTATTACATATATCGTGTTGGCAAATATATCGCCGAGGATCCAAAATGTAACTTATCGGCAGCAACGGTGAAAATATCGGCAAATGTCGTAAAGCATCAAAAAAATACAAAAATAACCATTTTTTTAAATTTTTTTAACATCTAAAGCAACAACAACATCAAATAAACAAATTGCTACAGAAATATGAAAATACAACTAATATATAAGATGCATAAGATGTCAAATGGTAGATCATGATCACATATCGACTATAAAGTCATAAACTGAAAATATTGAAATATGTTCTTGATGGAATGATAGAAAATCACATCAAATGATCAAAATAAATGTCTCTCAAGAAATTAATCATCATGACTCATGAGGCATCTAGATACTACATAATACAATGATAAATAGTAGGAATCATCGATACCCTCTACCCCTTTTATAGGCAAGGGGCACCACTCTTCCTCTAGAAGCAGTAGGGGGTCCTGTAGGTGCTTTGGATGAGTTAGGCATCAAATTGGAAGCTCCAACTACTTAAGCTATGGTGGAAGGTCCAACTACTCTACAACTTTGATGAAACTTACCATGTTTAATGAGTGAAGGGCACATTTTTATTAAGGTCGTGATAAAAGATTTCAATAGTCAATGCCATCAACATCAAGGTATAGGGATGGGTTGATGTGCTTGATTAAATGCCGATCCCATACCCTCATACTTGATAAAATCCAGTGGAATTGTTGAAATACTGAAATCCTGAAAACTATTAAGTCTCTTGAATTCTAAATGGGATCTAAAATTCTAATTTTTGCATTTGAAGCTCGATGAGGTTGGAACCACTCTCAAACATCCTGAAACAATTAATGGCAATGTTAAAAATTTAAGTAAAATGATAGAAAATGAAAGTAAAAGAGAATGTCACTTTTACTTTAAGAATTTAATACTACCATTTATTACTTTAAGAATTTAATATATTGAGTTTTAATAACACTGCCAAAAACTAAATCCATGAATTTATTTTTCAAATTTCATGCAAATTTTATTAGCAGGGCAATATTTTCCAAAATCTCCCGATATATTCCCAATATATCACGACATATTGAATATATCGCGATATATTCAAAATGTCGAAAATATCGCGATTTTTTAGTGGTGATATATCGCCAAGAGGAATGACTCGCAATATATCGCGATATCACCGATATATCGTCAATATATGTAACTATGGTTCTAATTACTAGGAAATGCAGTAATTAAATATATTTAAATTTTTAAAAAGAGGTATTGACTCGTAATATTAGAAATACTAAATGTTTTTATTTAGAATTTCAAGATAACTTCATTTAAAATTATATGTATATATGTGTGTATGTGTGTGTCAAAATCACTTCACTATCATTTTAATTAATGCTAGATTTAAGTTTTAAAGGACTTGGAAGTAGTGATATTATAAAATATTCTATATTTATTATTTCAAGTATATTTATTGTATTTTGAGATGAACTTTTTAAATTTTAACCAAGGTGAAATTTATATGGAGTTAGTGATTGTCAAAAAATATATGACACATAAGCATCATTGACTTCTATAGGTCCAACTCAACCATAATGGTTGACCAAAATACTTAAATTCTTTTGGTTTGAGAAGTCTTACTCATCGCACACTTGTCCATGGCACATTTTTTATAAGGCCCATTTTATACCCCAAATTTCCTCTAATGGGTGGTGAGTTTGATGATTGATCATGTTGATCAATGACACGATGTCTGATCATCGATGCATGATGTATGATGCAATGGCATCATAGCATGTTGTTTTTTGGACTCAAGGGCCATTCAAGCCTCATTGATTATGTATTTTGTTCCACTTCCAGATAGGTATTACACAATACACTTCCTCACATTTTGATATATTCACCCTTATATGGCATATACATGAACAAACCTTGGATATTTTGTCTCTACTGCTTTGGAATCATGGATAAGAATCTTTAAAATATTGTTTTTCTTCAAAACTTAAAAATTTGATGTACTTTTTAGTAAACTGAGTCTTTAAATTCAACTCAGTCGAGTCCTTATCAATTCATTACCGATTTCGAGTTCCATCCTGAGTTGACCCTCGACCAATTTCGAGTTCGAGTTCGAGTCCGAGTTTTAAAACATTGTCTCAAACATGCCATAGCCTTCTCTCAAGGCTAGTACAAAAATTCAACCATCCAAAAAGACCTACCTAGGGTAAATCAACAAACCTTAGCTCAACCAAGAAGAACCAAGTGCAAGAATCTCTCCAACACAAGACGTCCTCCTCTTCTCTTCTTCAGCAATCCACCCTAGAATTTTATCACAAAACCCTAATCTCCAATCTCCAAGGATAAAATCCTAACCCTAGAACTCCAAGATGCTCCAAGAAACGCAAGAAGTCCAAGAAACCCTAATGCCTCAAAAGAAAGAGAGAGATACCAAGTACAAGTGAAAACCGCAAGAGAGAGAGAACAAGTGTGCCACTCTTCTAAGTCACATATCTACGCAAGAGTGAGTAAGAATGAACACATAACCAAATGATCATCTCCAGCATCTTCTTTTTAACAAGAGAAAACCCTAGTCACAATTTAAAAATATCAAACTCCAACAAAGATGTCTCCTCTAGAGTTCGTGGAGCAATCGAATCCGGTTGTCCATTAGTCAAATCCGACTATCATTGTAATAATGAAATATGAATAATAATAATGTATTGGATGATTTAATAATTACAAGGGAAGCTCGCCTTTATAGGCTTTGAGCGTGTAAACTGAAGGGTTACACCCTTTCATAAGATAATTAACTAATCTAAATAATATTTTATTTTATAGTTGTTACATTGCCACTTCCTTTAAGGAAGCTTTGTCCTCAAAGCTTAAGTATTTTCCTAGTGTCGTTCTTCATTCTGACTCGATGTCGGTATTAGAATCGGACGAGGTCTCTTGTGCAGAGACTTGCACTTCCTTTACATTAATTATTTTGCACTGTATTGTCTCATTGTTCCTACATTTATGACCAGGGGTCCAATCATCACCGCATCGACGACATGTTTTTCTTCTTTTTTCTATTATCAGCGTAACTGTTAGATGACTTCGATCTATTTTCCATTTCATAGGAATATGATTAAGGTTTGTGGCATTGATGACCGGGTGACCAAGTATCTGCACAGTACCTACATTGTGTCTCTTTTTCTTGCCGATAATGGTTATCGCCTCTTGTTTTAATTCCTTCCAATTTGCGTTCTGCAGCGTTTGCTTTATGTCTTGCTACTTCTACGTTAGGTATGTCATGCAACTTTAACTCTTTTTGGAGGTATGGTTTAAGACCTCCTAAATAGGTTTCGAGTCTTTGCTTGTCAGACAACCCAAATACTCATGTCGATAAGGATTCCCACTGATGTGTGAATTCCTCAACGTTTCCGACTTGTTGTAGTCTGTTAAGTTTAGTGAAAAATTCATCTTCTTTGATTCCTTGAAACCTATTAAAAAAATCATTTTTGAACAAGTTCCAGGTGTAGGTAAAATTATCTCTCTTCCACCATAAGTACCAATTATAGGCGTACCCTTCCATATGCATTGACGCATATTTCACCTTCTCCTCGTCAGATTGAATGTTGTAAATGTCAAAGTATTCTTCTGCTTTGTTTAGCCAAGCAACGCATTGGTCTTCACTCGCATTGTATTTCGACAACTCTATTTTTGCCTTAGGTGGGTGCACTTTATAAGGATGACGTTGATTTCCTTTTGCCTTATGGTTTGATGGTGGCTCGGAACTACTGGACGATGAAAGTGACATATCTGAATTGCTTTGTTGTTGGCGATGATTTTTAGTTTTTCTTTTCTCTACTATGTTACTTATAGCGTCTATTTTGCTATTTAATCGTGCCTCCATATCTGACAGTACTTGTGTTTCTATCTCTTGCTTAAGCGTCACATTGTTAATCTTTATTTCTTTTTGCAATTCTTCTTGATTCTTTACGAGTGTTTCCTGGGTGGCAACATGAAATGAGGCATCTAGCATGTGTGGACCGCTGACTTGGCCCAGACTGGGTATGAGCCTTTGTAACATCTCGATTAATGTATTATGGTTTTGTGTCATGGTGCTCATGTTCTGTGTTAAGGTGTTTATGTTTTGCGTCACGGTACTCATTTTCTCATCCACGTCTTTTTGTTTTTCGTTCAGGATGTCAAGTTTGTCGTCAAGCCTTCTTTCTAGTACCAAAACAAGCTCGTCTTTGAGTAATGTATTGTTATTTTGCATCTTTTCCTTCAAGCCTTCTTGGTTAGCGACAATGGACTTTATGTCCTTCTCCATTTTTTCAATCTTCTTTTTCAATTCCTCCATGGTGTTGGACCTTGTATACGGAGGTGTGTATTTCAGCGCTATTTTGGCTTTTGAGGTGAATTGAATAATAATATATTAATTAATCAATTAATTAATATTATTATTATTATTATTTTTCATAAACTATATTTTGTATATAGTTTTTTTTATTTTTTTTATTTTACAAATATTATAATATTATTTATATTATAATAAACACAATATTTGATTTTTTTTAATTTTGAATTTATTTAAATATATTATATGGCTTGTAGGGAAAAGGGAGAAGGGTGCTCCTCCTAAGGCTGGGTTTAACGGTCGTGCTGCGAATAGCCCTAACAGGCCTTCCTCTGCGAAAGATAAAGTGTCTGAAACCCTAGTCTCCAAGCCAGCTAGCAGGTTTTCTAGGGTGTTCTGGACAGTTTCCGGTGACGGGATTGCAGAGATTTCCGAGGGTGTGAAAATATGTAACCCTTGCCATGGGTCATCCGAATAGTCTACCATGTCTTCCGGTAAACCATTGCCTGTCTCCATGACGTTCGCGTCCGTTTCTTTCCCGTTTCGATGATCCAGATATAGAAAGACCAACTGTTCCTTCCGCATCTGTTTGAAAAAACTATAAAAACTCCATAAAAGTCCTTGTCCTCCGTGAAGCCCCCATGGGCTCCCACTTTAAGACTTCCTCATAAAATCGCCGCAGGTTCGCATCCGCCACAGCATATATATTGAAATATATATTAAGCGGATTCTCAATATCCACAGTCGGATGAAGCCCTAAATAGAGGATGCGACCCTCTAGCAGCACAGCCAGCATCCACCAAAGAACAGGAACAGCCACTGAACGGGCCTCCGAGCAGCCCTCTTACGAACCCCATCTCAGGAAACAAAGGTACCCTGTCCGATAAAAGTTCGGAGGAATCCTTCCCCAACTCCAAAAAACAAAAAAACCACTGTCTAAATCCCTCCAGAGGAGATTGTAACCTAGTTTGCGGTGTAAGTGTTTCCATGGCAGAAGCTCAAGAGATGGATGGTTTGGCCCTAGTTGGAAAAATCAGAGGGAACCCCACACAGGGAAAAATGGAAGACTGGGTTAAAAACAATTGGACAGGTCTACAAGGTGGAGGCCCGGAAATCACACCACTAGCAAAGGGTTGGTTCGGCTTTCGTTTCAATTGCAGAGAGGACGCAGACCTCACGCTCAGAAAAGTCTGGACATACGGGAAAACCCTTTTCCAACTAAAAAGATGGACGCCTCTGTTCGATGCGGATACTGAGAGGTTAGACACCATACCGGTCTGGGTCCGCCTTCCAAGTTTAACTTGGGAATTCTAGAATCCGGCATCGCTCAGTGACATCGGGAAGGCTTTGGGGACTTTCATTGAGGCGGATCTATCCTACCAACAAACGAAAATCCGGAAGGTTGCTAGGATCTTAGTATCTCTGAATATCAGAACAGGCCTACGAGAACATTTCAATTTGATATGGCAAACCAAAACAAAAAAACAACTGTTAGACTACGAGGGAGTCCCTTTTCGATGCCACAAATGTCATGAGACAAGACACTTGGCAAGAAACTGCCCAAACTACGTTCCCTTAACCTCCGGAAGAACAGGGGCCTCGAGCTCAAAAGAAATTGTTTTGACCCCAGGCTTGGCAGAAGAACACCCTATGACAGAAGTCAAAGATCAGCCTCTGGAACAATCAAAAGGACTGGCCGCAACAGCAAACGAGGGACCTATCCAACAGTCGGAGCCTCGTCCAGTCTCGCCCTACTTACCGGGTATGAATACTTCCTCACTTAGCAAGCATTTGAATGTTTTATCTTTAAATGAGGACAAAATTTTACTTGCTCCCCACACAAACTATACTGTCCCCATACAAGACCGCTCCCCAGCTCCCCCCCAAAAATCACCTCACTCCTTAAACCAAGCATCCTCCCCTCCTCACACAAAAATTGAATCATCTAACCAGTCTTCTTCTATCCATTTCCATCTATGATCAAAAGATGTTCCAATCTCTCAGAACACAAGAGCCCCTGTAAAAGGGCTAGGAGTAAACTCTAATATCTCCTCCAAAGGCAAAGGAAGAGGGAGACCTTCACACCTCTCCACAGCTCAAAGCAAAGCTCTCAGAGATCAGGCAAGTGGAAGACAATCAACCATTATTGGGGTGCTTAGAGCAGTGCAAACCCCGGAGGGGGTTCCAAAATGAAATTTCTCTCCCTAAACTGCAGGGGTCTGGCAAGTACCCGAAAAAAACTTGCCCTAAAAAGGATGATGGAGGTTCTCTCGCCAGAAGTCATCCTTCTTCAAGAGACCATGGGACCAGAGAGGGAAGTTGAACATCTGCTATCCTCACTCCTTCCTCTCTACACGTTTACAGCACAAAGTGCAAATGGACACTCAGGAGGTTTAGCAACTGGCTGGAAGAAAACAAGCATACGGTGTACAAACTCATGGGGTTCCATATTCAGGTTAGGAACCCAGCTCTGCTGGGCGGAGTCAAACACAACCCTAAATGTTGTTAACATCTACGGGCCTTATTCAAACAGGACAATTTTCTGGAACTCTTTCAAAAAGGATGAGTTTTTAAAAGAAAGAAATTTGATCATAGGAGGGGATCTAAATTTCACGCTAGGAGTCCATGAAACTTGGGGGCCAAAAGCTCGAACGGACCCATCAGCTCCCTGTTTCAGCAACCTCCTGATGGACTCCAAATTGATAGATCTTGAACCACAGCCCTTAAAACCAACCTGGTCAAACAGACGATTAGGAGAAGAGAGAATAGCAAAGCGACTGGACAGATTCTTGAGATCAGAAGATTTACTGGAGGAGGATTTCATGTTCAAGCAATGGGTGGATTCAGGAGCAGACTCAGACCATCTACCCATATGCCTGGAAATACGAAAACAACCAAAAACGTCGGCAAGCCCATTCAAACTATGTTCAGCATGGCTCAAGAATGAAGAAGTAGTGCAACTCATACATTCAAATTGGATTCCCTATCAGGAAGAAAATGGCTCTAGGGCTGCCATACATTTCTCCCAAAACCTGCTAAAAATTAAAAAACTCCTCAAGGAATGGGCAGCAAATAAGAAGCTACAGGATGATCAACACATCATCCAAATTGAGAAGGATTTGAAGGAGCTCCAAAAAAGGGAAGGGGGGGCTTCCTCACACAGGAGGAAAGAGAGAAACTATATTCACTAGAAGCTTTAAGAACCAAATTTCTATTGGAAAGACAGGAGGTCTTGAGATTAAAAAGCAGAGCAATCTAGATGGAATGTGGAGATGATAATACAAAATTCTTCCAAGCTTTTGCAAAAGGTAGGACGCAACAAAATACTATTTGGGAGCTAAAGAATGAAAACAATGAGACAGTAAACACCTTTGAAGACCTAGCTAAGACAGGGAAGAAATACTTTGAGAACATTTTTAAAGAAGACCAACAAACAACTATAGCTGAAGTAATCCGACTTTCTCAGCATTTACCTACAAGTATCAGTGAGGAAGACAACATAGAACTAATGGAAGAAGTCTCAAAGGAGGAGCTAAAAGCAACCCTACACAGCTTTCAAAAAGAAAAGAGTCCGAGACCAGATGGGTGGACAATAGAATTCCTATTAGCTGGATATGACTCCATAGGTCCAGACTTATTACTTTTGGTTGAGGAAACTAGAAAAAATGGTGTCCTCCGTCTTCCTCTGAACTCAACCTTCTTAACCCTAATTCCAAAAAAGGATTCCCCAGAAAGCTTGGAGGACTACAGGCCTATCTCACTGTGTAACATAACCTACAAGGTGGTCACAAAGATTATCGCTCAGAGATTCAAAAAGGTGCTATCAAAGATCATTTCCAAAAAAAAAATTGGTTTTCTGGAGGACAGACAAATCCATGAAGCTATCGGGGTTGCCCAGGAGGGTCTTCACAGTGCAAAAACAAAAAAAGCAAAGGGGGCGATTCTAAAAATCGATCTATCAAAGGCATTTGACAGAGTAAGTTGGCTCTACCTCAGGCTCCTCCTCACCCATCTGGGTTTCAATTACCCCTTCATAAAATGGATTTTTGCCTGCATCACAATAGCCTCTTTTGCAGTCCTCATAAATGGAGCAGCTTCCCCTTTCTTCCATGCGGAAAGAGGTCTAAGACAAGGCTGCCCACTATCCTCTCTACTCTTCCTACTAGTTGCGGAGGGGCTGAGTAGAGCTATTCTTGATGCAAAAGGAAGGGGACTGTTTGAAGGACTTAGACTTTCTACAAACACGAGCATAACACATCTACTATTTGTGGATGATATTCTCATTTTCTGCAAGGACTCTAAAAGAGAGGCAGAAAGACTCTCAAAAATCCTAACTCTTTTCTGCAAAGCTACAGGAATGCGAATAAATCTGCAGAAATCCTCTTTTACAGCAATAAATCTAGAGGAGGATATGCAGAGATCTTTTCAGGCTCTTTTCCCTTATCAACAGCTATCTTTGGATGACGGGTTAAAATACTTGGGATTCAAACTCAAACCAAATTGCTACAGAAAAGAGGATTGGAACTGGCTGCTTGCAAAACTGGAATCCAGAATAAGCAACTGGTGCAATAGATGGCTCTCAAGAGCAGGTAGATTAGTTTTGATCAAATCAGTACTGGAAGCAATCCCAGTATACTGGATGGCTTTGGCATGGATTCCTAAATCAATCTTGATAAAATCTAGAAGAATATGCTCATCTTTTCTATGGGCTGGAAAGAAGGATCAAAAGGTCCTCCCATGGGTAAAATGGGATCAAATTGCAAGACCGAAAACAATTGGAGGTTGGGGCATAAAGAACACTGCTTTCTTTGCAAAAGCTTTGGCTGCAAAAGTAGGATGGAGACTCATAACAACAAAGAGTTTGTGGACAGAAGTCATTACCCATAAATACATCTCTCCAACCTCAGTTCTGGATTGGATCAGAGATTTTGAATTTAAGAAGCATAAAAATGGATCCATCATATGGAAATCCTTATGCAAATCTTTCTCTCTTATAATAGAAGGATTGGTCTGGAAAGTGGGGGATGGCACAAAAGTTAGGATAGGAGCGGATCCTTGGATAGGTAGCACTCAAAATCACATTCTGCCTCAACCTTTAATTCATCTAATTCATCAGAAAGGATACTTCCACATCAATCAAATAGCAGACCCGATCTCAACAAACATATGGCATCAAGGCTAGAGGAAGAGTCAAGACCTGGAGCTGCCAAAGCAATGGGCATCCCTGTGGGATCAATACATACTAGCTTTACAATCTTCCCACATCAGGATTATAGACAGAGAAGACGAGTTGATTTGGGAGAAAGCACAACTTGGGAAATACACCCCAAAGATTGGATATCAACAACTCTGCTCACAATTCTTCAATGAAAATCAAAAATGGTGGCAAAAGGGGATTTGGAAGCACAAATGCCCACTAAAAGCAAAAATTTTCTCTTGGTGTGTCCTTGCAAACAAAATCCCAACATGGGAGCACCTACAGAAAATG
Source organism: Pseudotsuga menziesii (assembly GCA_001517045.1). Taxonomy (NCBI): domain Eukaryota; kingdom Viridiplantae; phylum Streptophyta; class Pinopsida; order Pinales; family Pinaceae; genus Pseudotsuga; species Pseudotsuga menziesii. Next base: position 138,220 of record LPNX010737728.1, read on the forward strand.
CAGATAGCAGGTCCTGGATGGTGTAGCCTATGCAAGGACGATGAGGAAAATTCAAATCATCTATTCCTTCACTGTGTCTTTTCCAAACAGGTTTGGAAGCACTCTAAGTCGTTTACTTCTTCAAGTTTCTCCTGGGAAGGCAATACAGTGGAAGAAGCATCGAAGGCTTGGTCTTCCTCACCCCAAACATCTCAGCTCAAAGCCCTCCCACTTATCCACATTTAGGGCATTTGGTTGGCTCGAAATAGGGCCATTTTTCTTGAAAAAGCCAGCTCTCCAGAAGAGGTTGCAAGAAAAGGTTTGGATATAATCTCATACTTTCCACAAGAAAGGAACACACCTCCTCCGAGAATCATTGTTCCAGACCAAATAAACAAAAACAACCCATGGGCTTTTTTTGATGAAGCCTCCCAAAACTTGACATGTGGGGGAGGAGCATGCTTATTCCTCAACCAAAACCATTATTTCAAAATCTCCTTGGGGCTGGGAGCAGGAACCAACAACTATGCCAAACTTATGACTTTGAAACTACTCTTATGTTTCGCAATTGAGAGAAACTGTAGAAATCTACAAGTTTTTGGTGATTCAATGGTGGTAATAAATTGGCTTAACAAGACTCAGAAATGCAGAAATGCTTCTTTAGATGTTTTATATGAAGAGACATGCAGATCACTATCCTTCTTTGAATCAATCTCCTTTAAGCATGTTTACAGGGAGCGAAATGAGGAAGCGAATAAACTCTCCAAGGCGGGACTAAATCTGCAATGGGGTCATTGGAAAATTTTGGAAATGAAGGACTCGGAGGCCACGGCATACCCACACAGGGCTTTCTCTTATCAAACTAAACAGTTTTTTGCAAAAGTTTTGCTGAGAATCACACAGCAGTCACAAAAGGGAGTCAACTTTAAAACGGCTCAGAGAATGGAACAGCATATTCACTAAAGCTATCCTACATGAACTTTTTTAAGTTAGCAGAAAAATCAGGCTAGCAATCAAAAGGCCTGGATTCTACAAATCCCAGGAGGGAGGAGAAAGCTTATTAGAAACAATGTGAAACAGTTTTTGTAAAGCTATAATACAAGTATGTAAAGCTGCTTATAACAGGAACAGATGGCATACAGTATTGTATGTAGTTGCATGATTAATAAAAATCAACTTTTCCTCTTTCGGAAAAAAATATTATTAATATATTATATTATATTATAATATATTACAATACATTGTTTTGCTTTTTTTTTGTTGCAGGTTTAGGTTAGCGTGGAGATAATGGAGCGGATGGTGGAAAGGAAGGCTAACATGGGATGGGAATGGGGCACGTGAAGCAGCAGATGGGCGGGTGCAAGGAGGACGGCGCGTGGAGCAGCGGGGAAGGTGGCGACATGGATTGGAGAGATGGCGAGGGAGAGGGTGCAGGTGATGGGGCAGTGCACAGGAGCGTGGGGGAAGAAGTGGAGAGGAAGAGGAAATGGAGTGGGAATGATGGCCTGAATGAGGAGGAACGTGGAGATGAGCGGCTACGCTGGTGGGTGAGCAGCAAGGGATGGGGGAGGTGGTGGATGGAGGAGCATGAGGGAGATGGGTGGCGGTCGAGCGGGGGAAATGGATTGTCTGCAGGAAAACGGAGGAGAGCGGATGGGGGTGGATTGCGAGGGCAGGAAGAACAACGCTTGTGTGGGAAGGGTAGAATGAAGGTAGGTGCGTGGTGGAGGGAGAATGGGCAAGTGTCATGGGGAAGAGAGAGGGTGTTGCGAGGGGTGGGGACAAGGTTTGTGAGGAGTTGGGTAAGTGGAGAAAGAGTGCGCAGAAGAATTTATTTTTATTTTTATTTTTTATTTTTATTTGTTTTTTAATTTTTTTTCTTTTGGAGCAAGGATGTAAGTGTTTGATGAGAGATGTGAGCGGAAGGGTGATGTGAGATGAGCCAAAACTGAGCTCAAGTGGGAGAAACCGAATCCGAGCTTAGTGCTAGAGGAGTCGAATCCTAGCTCAAGTCGAAGGAGCCGAATCCAAGCTCTGACACCAAATGGAGCAACAGAATCCGGTTGTCCATTAGTCGAATCCGACTATCATTGTAATAATGAAATATGAATAATAATAATATATTGGATGATTTAATAATTACAAGGGAAGCTCTCCTTTATAGGCTTTGAGCGTGTAAACTGAAGGGTTACACCCTTTTATAAGATAATTAACTAATCTAAATAATATTTTATTTTATAGTTGTTACAGTTCGAGACTCGTAGGGTTCATGAGGAAACCATAGGGACTTCTTCCAAAAAGTTAAGTACAAAGAAAAGAGTACAATAATGATATCAAAATAAAAACTCTCTCCTTCTATTCATTAGAGATAAGGAAGGCTAACAATACTATGTGGGAACAAGCCATTACAAGCAGCATACATGATCCTTGTAGACCAACACAAGTGAGGCATCAGCTCTAACATACATGTGCCATTATCTAAGGTGATGTCCTACACGATAATGACTCCAAGGTGAAATGTATCTATGCAAGGCAAGTCCACAATGCTCCATCACTAGCCTTCATGGACTTCATCGATCCTCTTAAGTAATGTACTCCACTGGGTCAGCTACACCCTACAAGAACAATGTCGAAGCCTTAGATGTCCACAAGCAATCTCAAATCCTTCGAATAGGAAACCAACCTACCAAATGCCAACTAGGGCTTGAATTCCTCCGCCATGATGCAAAACACTTCACATCCCTTGAAGGGCGCTCTCCAAGTAAGTGGCTTCTCCATAAAGCCCCAATGAAGGGAATCCACCAAACTACCTAGAGATCTCCAATTCCTAAAGGAATAAATCCAAGCCAGCACCATCTTGAGGTCAAGCATGCACTAAACAAGCTATCTCAACTATGCATATCCATCCAAAACCATCTCTAATGCTACAATCTACCTCAAACCATCCATGGGCTGATAATACATCATGTACCCCAAATCTCATGAAGCACCTCCAAACATGGTGTAAACACTTTCCCGATAACCCTAAAATTTAGCAGTCCCTCTTTACGAGGAATGTGTTTACACTGATACCTGTCGACTTCCTCTACAACTTCAATAAAGCTACTATTTGCAACTAAATACTAGCTATGGTCCCATAATCAACCACCCTTAGATGTAAAAAACCTATCTCCTAAAAAGAAATTGTCACACATGCTATCACAGTATCCCAATCCTCCAATTAACAAAGACCACATGTCAATGTAAAGGAATATCCACTTGGAGCAAAAGATAACTACCAAACTCCATCATGCTCAATATCACGAGTAAACATCAAACAACACCACATCATAAGTTGTCCAAGACAACTTACAAAGATAGCCATATCTCCATGCAAGATTAAGATAAATAAATCAGATCTATCAGCACCACAAAGACACTTTGGATATGGAAAGGAAAAACTCACTAAAACCAATGTCGGACAAACAACAACACAAGGAATTGCAATGCCTCACAAATGGTTGAGTTGTTTAGAGAGTGCTTATTCAACTTAGGCATCATGACTACATCAAGCTTGATCCAGTTTCATTAGGATCATCAATTTTATTTCCATGGCCTTTTTGGCCTATATGACCCTTTAGGACTTCACCAGTGCTTAAAAGCACAGCTAATCGCAGCTTTCATCCAGGACATATTTATTTTATAAGGTCAGCAATATTTGGATATAACATATTTTTAACCATTGCTTTTTCGGACCTTTTCTTATACCCTTCAAGGGGTATTTTAGCATTTCATTGCTCTTGCCCTTTTTCACATATGTTAAGAAACATAGTTTTAGCATTTCCATTTTCCATGGGCGCATATATAATATTTCCAATGCAGGTAGTACATGAGCTTTCAGTTTTAGCCAACAACATCTCAAGTGACCACGGGGAGTTCTGCATAGTGCCAAACATCGGGACAACTGATCAAAATGATTTAGGCATACAATCCAACTTACCAAAGGCAAGTTCTATCACCAACTCAAAGCCGAGACATAATATAAACAGGGAGGCTTGTCCAACAAAGTATCTAGCGGGGGAAAAGGTCCTCCATGCCATAAGTCAAGAAGTTAGTCGGGTTGAAAACTAAACTGGAAGGTAATGGATGGGTGGAGATAATGAATGATGAAGCCAACACCAGCAAGCCAAAACACTGGTGGGAATGACTACCTCTATTCTCCCTAGGGAGGGTAAAACCAATGAGTATAGATCAGGAACTTCAAAGTCAGAGTAAGGACATCAATACATAAATACAAATACATCCAAGTCCATATTATTATGACCGCCTAATCATGACACTACATGTTAATACATGTCACAAAGATGAGTATAAGAGCAATGATAACCATAACACAATATAAAAAGCTGAGTCATAATCATGCATATAATCTATCTGAAACATCATCTGTCCAATGAGAAAGCACTGATCTAAAACTAGGCATCAATAACTGCTCTGTAATGACTAAATGGCTACATCGGTCCTCAAATCTGAGTGTCCTGAGACTTAGTCCTGACATGGGAGAGTACAATAGTCCACAAATAAAATAATGATCCGTCAAAACTGTTCATCTCAGCGTCTCATATGTAAGAGATCTGGTTGAAAAATGTACTGTATAAAAAAAATAGAATATGGTAGCCCGGCTACTATATATGTGATAACACCTTCCTTATATAGTGATGATAAAAACTTCCAGTTATTGTATGGAGCACTTATGGACTATATACCTTGAGAGATGTAAAGATCTCATTATGAGATCATTGTAAGGCAAGATCTGAAGTCTGCTCTTTTTGGCTCGACGTGTAAGGGTTTGTTGTTGCTCTTCCTCTCTCCCTCACATGTGACCTTGGAATGTTCCGCTAGGGGTTGTTGTGACCATTGTTGTTGTTGGTGTAGGCTACCGTGACCATTGCTGTTGTTGTTGTTGTTATTGTTGTAGGTTATCGTGACCATTGTTGTTGCTTTTGTAGAATGTCGTGACGTCGTGCTAGCCGCCATGACCTCCTGCTAGGTTCTATGAGTCTGGTAGAGGCAGATCATGACTTGTTTGGGCCTGCTACAGGAGGTTGTGCCCTTGTTTAATTCTACTAGAGGAGGTCGTGACTTGTTTGGGCCTGCTAGAAGAGGCCATGACCTTATTTGACCCTGTTAGACTGGGTCGTGACCATTGATGATCTTGTTTAAGGGTGTTGATTTGTGTTGGGGACTGCTCCTGCACTGTTTAAGAGTGTTGAGCTGTGTTTGAGGCCTGATTAACATTGTTGCTTGGTTTATTCAGGTAGTCGTGGTTTTTGTGTGGGCTTCCATCTGAGGCGTGGGCTATGTGTGGATTGTCACCATTACCTTGGACTATTTTTGGACTGCTTGTAGCATGCCATTGCATTGTTGGGTTGTTTTTTGAAGTGAGCTGCTAAATTGTTTAGGGTATGTCGAGCAGACTGCTACTTTTGTTGAGTGTTACTTCTGTCTTTTGGCTTGTTGATATCTTACTTAGGTTTCCACACTTGTTAATTGGGATGTCTTGACTGCTACTATACGTGTCTAATCCTACCCTATAGCACTTTAACTTACTCTCTCTCTCAAGTATATCCATGCCCTCAGATAAGGGCCAGATTTGTTCCTTTAGTGACTTATCCCTAAGAGACAAGGTTTGATCTGAAAATATATCTGAGTATACAAAAGGTCTATACCAGTATTGTTTTCTCAATTAATGCTAGTTTCAGTCTTGTTTAATTTAATGTTGCTCTACATGTTGTATTTGTTGTTTTAGTTGTGTACCTTTAACACAGTGATCCTTATGGGAGTTTTAAAGTTGAAAGAGATGAAAATTATATTTTCTTATCATCTAGTCCTTTGTCAATAATGTACCTTCCCTTCAAGAAACGTGGGTGCAAATACACGGACGGGAACGCCACTTTTTAAAACAGGATACTTGGGTATGTCGGGGCTATTGTACACACACACATACACATATATCTATTAAAATTTATAAAAATAAAACATGTCACAGTCACATCATACAATGATTCATAAGAACATTCACATTGAAAATTTGATAAATCATAGACTCATAGTACATATCAAGTGGAGGACTGGAAATAATATAATTAATAATATAAAATATTATATGTCCATGACTCCATGAGTTCAAACTTCATTGTCATACTACATTCAAAATTTTCCTAATGGCATTTCCACCATCATCAACATCAATGTCATCAACATCACTAAGCCCTCTGTCAGCAAGCTCTCTAGATAGGCATCACTCTCTAGTTGATGCTCCTACTCATCACTTTATTAAATTATTTATTAAAGTTTTAATTCTTTAAACGTTGTAAATCAACACCCTAACCGACGAATTAACCAAACTTGACCGACAATCATACCCCCAGCGTACCCAAACACAGGGTACGGTGTATTGGAATGCGTGCAAGTACCCGAATTTCATGAATAATGTCTTGGGTATGTGAGGTATGATCTGGGTACGACTGGGTATGGCCAAGTACGTACCTTTCAAGTACCCAAGTACTCGATAAGTGTACCTGATACAGATACGTGTACTCGACCCCCGGTATGGGTACCAATGCAACATAGCTTTATCATAATCACAGCTTTTTATGACTCATCTTCACTTAAGATGAAAAAATTAATCATTTAATAGTTTTCTAATCAAATTCATGTTATAGATGAGTCATGAAAGAATCCTAAAGGAAGATTTTAAAATGATCAATATCATAACAGCTTGAAAAATATTTCATTCCATCAACAATGAAAAGGAAATATCTTCACAAAAATTTCCACAATAGAATTGCCATAATATAATTTTCTCTAATGTAGATTAAAAAACTAAAATGAAAAGTACAACACAAAGGGAGAAACAAATATTTGATTCTCCACCAGATGCGGGTGAGGATAGAAGGAGGTGTGACGTGGCGGCAGGGATGCGTGGATATGCCAGCCCAACGTGTGCTAGTTGATAGCTTTTATGAAGGCAGGTGGAGAGTTAAGGAGAAGCGAGAGAGAGGGTAAGTGGGAGGCCCTCTCACGGGGCAAGTGTACGAGCAGAAGGAAGGGTTTAATAGATGAGATGGAAGGAGGTACAAGCCGCGAGTGGGAGCTGACAGAGTTCATGATGGAAATGGGTGAAGGGTGGTGGCTTTTTGGGCCACAAGGGGTATGTCAAGTTGTGCATTATGGGAATTTCCTTATGGAGATTTTTCGAAACCTCTGTCTCTTTCTACTTTGTTTTTAATTGTCATGGGGTGTTGTGTGTTGGTATTGTGAAAGGTGGTGGAGCAATTCTGTGAAGAGCCTCTGGTAGTTTACGTGAGGTTTGTGTATTAGCTAACAGTGGAGTGGAAGCAGTGGGGGCAATGTGGGGTTCTAATGCGAGAGGGAAACGAAGGGCAAGTCAGGAGCAAATGAGGGTTGCTCAAGCATCCTAGAAGTATCTGTCGTCCATCCCTCCTTCAATCAGGGTGGACCTTGAGATGATGGAGAAGGGGGGTTGGTGTGAGATTGTGGAGAATGCCACGTCTGTGGACGCCATGGCACTAGAACATCAGATGTTAGATCCAAGGTCTGTGCATGCTCGGCAAGAGTAATATGAGAAAACCGTCACACTCTATTGGGTTATAAAAGGGTTCCTTAGAAGAGTGATACTAGAACGAGAGGAAAAACAATGTGCAAATGAGGTCACAATGGCATTTTGGAAGGAATTATATGCAGACACCAACACGTTGGTAAAGAGTTAGGAATTCCATTTCTCTCGCTGGAGGTTGTTGTACCTGCGAAGGTTGACGCGCTGGCGAGGAGAATGGACATGGCACGTGGGGTAGGCTCCTCCTTCTGTGAACTACCAGGTGCCTTAATGGTCTTGGTTAGGGATTACGATTTGGATGGCTCTTGGTTATGCATGTATTTTTGTTGTTTGTTATCAGTTCTTGCTCCATGGTTCGTTTGGCCTCGGGATGTTAGTCGGTTTTAGGCTAAGTTACCGGATTCGGCCCTAGGGCTAACAACACCCGAATCAGATTCTTGGATTCTTCATCGGATTCTTCCACCTTGTTTTGACACATCTAAAGTTGTTTACATAGCATAAATGTAGGATAACTAGGGTTAGGGTTTTGAATCCCCGATTCCTAATTTTGGGATGAGTGTCGCACCCGTAGTGGTAATTAAGTTTATAGCTTGTAGATTCTTCATTTTTTAGTAGCTCTGTTTTGCTTTGGTGCTGGATAATGTTGAACATATTCTGGAATGTAAGCCCTGTCTTCTCCTTCAAGGGAGGGGCCCTAGGGGTTTATTTTGTTTTCAAGCAAAGACTGGTTAGAAGGATGGTTCAGACAGCCATGAAGGAAACTTTGACCGATGGATGTTGTATTTTTTGCATAAACTGTTAATATAATGCGACTTACTTACAAAAAAACAAATATTTGATCCTCCAATGCATAAATGTAAACCTGAAACTTCACTACACATGATATCCTTCCTTGGAATGTCAGCCATTAATAACAATCAACCAAAACTCTCAAAAAATATTCCAAACTGGATTCCTTGATAATTTGTTTGATATGCATATCTCAAACAAATTTTCTGCTAAACTCCACTATTTTATTGGCATTTCTAAAGAAAATATAAAAGAGAGAATGAAAAAATGTGTTCAAGAAAGATGTAGTAAAGCAATAGACAAGAGACTATAATGCATAAGGGATTTGGGAATACAATGTTAGTGCGTGCTTGACAATCTCAAAGGTAGGATTACCAAATAAGGTGAACTTCATAGACATCAAAATATGAATGCAAAAATTAATAGTCAAAAGTGACTGCAAGCGAAGGTCAGCTATGGCATAATATTGAAATCTTTTCTACCTTACGCAAAACAGTAACAATGAAATATAACTCTTGAAATGTTCTATGAAAATGAACAACTTGCCTACGTTGTTGCTCTATTCTCATTATATGCATACCTTCATGACAGCCCAATCAAGATCATCCAAAGAACCATGCTCCCGCTCAAAACGTAGCCAAGATTCACAAATCTCCTACAATCAAACTCCAGCATTTAATAAATAAAAAATTTAAGAAACTCCATCTTTTAATATTGATTAAATTATGCAATGGGCTTCATTCAGTGAATAGAAAAATCAGAACGCTCTTACAAGCATATTTCAATGTATAATGTGTTATTTTCAATTCCTTTCTTCCATTAGCTCATGCCCTTGTTCATGACCTCCAGACATTCTTGAACTCTATTTAGTATTCAACTAATACTCATTGGCCTGCAGCATGATCACATTGAGGCCTTTCTACAGAAAGGCTTCAGTGTGAACCTTTGAAAATTGTCATCATTTTTACTCACTTTTATTTCCATAAATACATTCATGGTACTTTTATGAGTTTTATTGTTTGTTACCTCCCAAACCCTTACCTCTTGAGATCAAGTCCTAAAGCTCAAGTAAGACCTTAGGGAAACATAGAGAGGTTGTCCAATGTCACCAAAACAACACTCTCCCACTCTTTAGGCCAGCTCATGCCCTTGTTCATGAGCTCAAGATATTCTTGAACTCTATTCAACTAATACTCATTGGCCTGCAGCATGATCACATTGAGGCCTTTCTACAGAAAGGCTTCAGCGTGAACCTTTGAAAATTGTTATCATTTTTACTCACTTTTATTTCCATAAATACAATCATGGTACTTTTATGAGTTTTATTGTTTGTTACCTCCCAAACCCTTACCTCTTGAGATAAAGTCCTAAAGCTCAAGTAAGACCTTGGGGAAACATAGAGAGGTTGTCCAATGTCACCACAACAACAATCTCCCACTCTTAGGCCAGCTCTACTCTGACACAAGGGGGGATCCTTAATAAACCTTAAATCAAATAAAAGATAACGCTTGAAAATTTTCATGACTTAGGAGGACAAATCTGGATTCTTTTTTATATATGTAATTTCCAAATTACTGGAGTCTGGACAGCAAAAAAGGAAAGTTAATTTGTCAAAGTTTGAGGTTGGTTGAGAGTAAGATTATTGCCAAGAAGGCTAGGAAACTACTGGGGCATATGGATTCTATAAGGCAGCAAATATTAATAATTCATTATGATGACATGGAAGCACATAGGCTGAATTAAAAATCTACAGCAAACATATCATTTAGGTCAACTATAAACAGATCTATCTTGATAGGAATCCAAATCAAGAAAGATCTCTAAACATGCAACAAAGGGTATATCTACAACAAGATTATGCCATTACAGCTAATCCAAATTAAGAAAGAAGACATGATAACATTTTCCAGCGATATATATAAAGCATTAAGAGAGGAATTGGCCACAAATAAATTTCTTCTAACTAGGAACAGAATTACCAGATTTACAACCCTTCATAGACAAGCTTGATTCAAGAAATCTGAAACTAGTCTTCAGCAATTAGGTTCCAAACATGTGCTTTAATCTCAAACAAACACCAACCAATAGTCTCTAGCTATGAAACTGGACACATCCAGAACCCCTGGCGTGTCGCGTGGGGTCGTGTCAGACACGAACACACTTCCAACACGTGCCTGACACGTGTTTTTTCATGTCCTGAATCGGGATACAAAAAAACATGTGTCGGGCGCATGTTGGCAGTGTGTCCCACACTGCCAAAACCGTGAACCTTCATTGTCAATGGGAATTCCTTGCAATGGCGATGTTGGGTTCGTGGAACGTGTTTGTTCTCAATTACATATAAATTAGAGGTGCAACGTCTACTGGATCTGGATCTCATAGCAGTGAAAGGACGGCCATAGTTAACTACTTCAATATGGATATTGAAGACGCACTGAAGGTTTTGTTCAATGCTCACTTCTTATTGTGCTTATCATGCGTTTGTGTTGTTTTACTTTTTATCTTGCTCTCACTAGATGCGAAGAATGCCTTCAAGAGGAGAGCTTACTGGATTCCTGCACAAGCTCTCATTCTCAGCGCTCCAACTATCCAATTGCTCTCTTTTATCAATAGTACTATTTACTATTTACTACTATTAGTTGTCATTGGCATTCTGACTTCTATGTAATACATTTTGATTTTGATGACTTGATGAAAAATATGGTTTCAACATCTCGGGCTATCATCTTTGTGTCTCATTGTGATTTGTGAATAACAGAATGTGTAATGTGTATTGATTCTAATTAGTAATTTCTATTGAATATTTGTAAAGTTCTAGTTTCTAAAAAAAATTGGATTTCTATGTCTATATATATATATATAACGTGTGCTTTGTGTCCTGATTCCAGGGGTCACCATGTCCGTGTCAGACAATCGTATTTTCATGTCCTTCGTGTCCATGTCCTTGAGTCAAGTGACTTAGGTCTCTAGTAGTTCTCCAACTTCAACAACCATTACATTCAAGGAGCTCATCTTATATAGATGAAGAGCTCAAAAGCTCCTATAATAAAATAATAATATCCAATACAAAAACCCAAATTCTATCCTAGGGAGGAATAAAGAAATAATATCATCTGACTGATCTATAGTGGACAAGTCAAACAAATATTAAATAATGGCAAGGGCCAAATGGGACGCCACATGTCCATTCCATATGTAAAACGCCCTCCTCAAGATGAGCTCATTTACGATGTCAAAGCCTTCATGAAATAATAAATACTAACTTTCAAGTGTGCACTCTCCAAGAAGTCTCCATGAAAATGATATAATACTCCGTCAAAGGGAGCACCCCTCTAGATTTGGGATAAACTCCAATAAGAATAGTTAAAATCGGCTAAGATTTGGTTGAAAAATGTGGCAAGATAACCCTAGCCTCAACCAATGTGCAACAACCATATAATAAGTCAATAGCACGTCCCACAACAAATTCATAGAGAAAAGTGCCCCTCATCTTTATCCAAAAGTGGCACAATTTCAATTTGTGAACAATAACAATATAATATAAATGTTCCATGTGAAGAAAGGTCAACACCCAAAATATACCAAAATAAGCCAAAAATAGCAAGAAACGTTAGCTCACTATCTCAAATAACTAACCAACACACCTCAAATAGTAACCACTTGGAAATGGTGGTCCATATAAAGGAGCGCTCTACTAGGAGAGTGGAAAAATCAACATGAAATAAACATTAAAGGAGTAGAACGTGTTAGAAAGTGGCAACAAGGAAGGTCTTCTAGCATTGCATGTGTTCTTGCATGCTAGAAAGACATTAAACGGGAAGCCAAATGTATTTAATGCGATTTTCTTAAGTTTAAACTTAGGAAAATACATTAATAGTTCTAATTTGATTGTGACTTAATGGAATCACTTTTATAAAGTGAAAAGTGAAGTATTTAAGTGATGGCTAACATAATCTTGGCCATTGATCTCACCAGAGGATCACATCCATTGATCCATAGTGAGGGTTAGGGTTTTCGCTTAGCCATTGAGTTAAAAGGAGATTTGGTGGAGAGAACACGTACACAAGAGAGATACAGACAAAGAGAAGTCAGACGGAGGAATTTGCTGAGAAAATGAAGGGACACTCACCCAGGGGACAGAAGATTCGCCAAAGTACCAGGCTGAGCAGGGAACGTACAGATCACGCAGAGGAGCAACACCGTGCACAGCAGCAGAGCTGTACAGTTGTCGTACGGATTTTGTACTGTTGACATCAGCACGGTACGGATTCCATATAGTTGGGTCGTACCTTGTCGTTGGGTTGTTCAGTGATTTAGCAGAGGTTTCTATTCACCAGGTTGGGTATATCTATCTACTGTTTGTAAAAGTTTCATATCCTTATAATATAAATTTCATATCTGATTGATGCACCGGTTTTCCCATCTTGGAATTTATCCGAGGGCTTCCATACCCAAAATACTGTGCCCATAATTTATGTGATGTAGTGAATGTTTCTCAGTATTTTATTTCCGCTGCAAATACTAGTAAATGGAGTTCATGTGTGGTTTCCAGTAACAAATTAAATATATTGTTTAGCCCTAGTTTGAATTTCAAAGGAAAATTTACATGGTATCAAAGTGTTGCCACCTAATTCGCACCTCGGGTAACGTGGCAGAAATCTTCAAGCCACTGGGTGCGACCTTGGGGTCAAGCTCGAGCCAAGTGTTGTCACCTAATACTCAGCTCCTCCATCTAGGCCAACTCCAAGCGAAGCCAAGGGGGGTGGACCCTAATGAAAAGTAAAATCTAAGGTTTTTACTCTACGAGAGAAGTAGTTAATTCTAGGAGTTTTAATATGGAATGGAT